>CAUYUJ010002558.1:178488-195988 GCA_963575745.1 Prorocentrum cordatum | reverse complement strand
CGCAGAGAGCCGCGAGGTCCCGACGCGATCCGCGTGTAACCCCACTCCGCTGGGCTTCCCACGAGCCCACGAAAGTGCAGACAATTGCGCAGTTCGCAGCTCCCCCCGCAGGGGGCCGCGAGGTCCCCACGCGATCCGCGTGTAACCCCACTCCGCTGGGCCTCCCAGGAGCCCACGAAAGTGCCGACAATTGCGCAGTTGGCAGCTCCCCCCGCAAGGAGCCCCCAGGCGCCGCGAGGTCCCGAGGTGATCCGCGTGTACCCCAACTCCGCTGGGCCTCCCAGGAGCCCACGAAAGTGGCGACAGTTGCGCAAATCGCACCCCCCCCAGAGGGCGCCGCGAGGTCCCGAGGTGATCTGCGTGTATCCCAACTCCGCTGGGCCCCCCAGGAGCCCACGAATGTGGCGACAGTTGCGCAGATCGCAACCCCCCAGGCGCCGAGAGGTCCCGAGGTGACCCGCGTGTATCCCAACGCCGCTGGGCCCCCCAGGAGCCCACGAAAGTGGCGACAATTGCGCACATCGCAGCCGCCCAGAGGGCGCCGCGAGGTCCCGAGGTGATCCGCGTGTATCCCAACTCCGCTGGGCCTCCCAGGAGCCCACGAAAGTGGCGACAGTTGCGCAGATCGCAACCCCCCAGAGGGCGCCGCGAGGAGGAGGTAGGAGGCGGGAGGGAGGTGGGCGGGAGGACGGGGCGACCAGACTGCATTATTCAAAACGAGTACCCAACCAAGGGAGGGTTGGAAAAACCATGGGTTTCCAATAGAAAACTTATAGAAACAAGTGGTTTCCAATAGAGAACTAATTCAAACCATTGGTTTCGAATAGAGAACTAATGAAAACCATTGCCTCCCAATAGAAAGCTCATAGAAACCACTGGTTTCCAATAGAAAACTAATTAAAAATAATTGGTTTCCAATAAATAACTAGTTAGAACCATTGGTTCCCAATAGACAACTAATAAAAACCATTGGTTCCAAATAGAAAACTACTTGAAACCATTGGTTCACAATAGAAAGCGAATTAAAACCATAGGTGTTCAATAGAAAACGAAGCCAAACCATTGGTTGTCAATAGGAAACTAATTAAAACAGCTGGTTTTCAATAAAAACACAGAAACCAAAACCCGAACCCAAACCCAAACCCAACCCCAAACCTCACCGGCCATAAGTCAGGTGTGACCCTAGTAGTAGTAGTCGTAGTCGTAGTCGTAGCCGTAGTCGTAGTCGTAGTAGTAGTAGCAGCAGCAGCAGCAGCAGCAGCAGCAGTAGTAGTAGTAGTAGTAGTAGTAGTAGTAGAAGTAGTAGTAGTAGTAGTAGTAGTAGTAGCAGCAGCAGCAGCAGGAGCAGCAGCAACAGCAGCAGTCAAGAGGTGTGTAGGTGCCAGAAGAGCAACGAAGGCTATCTGCAAACGGTCCCTCTCTGCCATGCGACGGATAAATGGCAACGTCGGTTGCGCGATACTTGGCGTCCTCACCGGCTCTTCCCCGCGTCGTGCCCATTTCTCTAACCTCGGTACTTCTATCCCGCCCTCCCACTCCTCCACCTCATGAGAGGCTTGTCTGAGCCACACTGTGCAACACATCCGAACCAACTACTGATAGTAAACTTCCTCCCCCATTTTAGCCCTCTATGTCTGTCTACGGCGTGCCAATTACCCGATTCGCTGTGTAGAAGTAAAAGCTCGCGCGAGATACTATCACCACAACCATCAATCTTGCTACCGGTGATCTGAGCTTGACCGAGTGCACGTGCAATACCGCCACGTGGGTCGGGGGCTAATCTGGCATCACTTCTTACGATCAACTGTCTGACGTTTGATTTCCAAAATGGGTGGCCCCATAGGAGACACGGTGGACACGATTACAATTGCGAAGATTTGGCCAGCAAGTGCACGGGAAAGTGCTGCCAGTGTGGACTGGGAGTCACGCGATACATCCCTAATACAGACGCACTGTGGCTCTGACGAGCTCCTCAGGCATCCGCACTGCTGCCCCGACCGATGCATGTCTGAAGCATGTGCGACGCATTCTGAGCATGCCCGCAATGTCTCCAAACTCCAAACCCTTCCCGACTGCAAATAATGCCTTGGAATTCTGAAACTCAGGGGCTCGAACAAATTTGCGTTTAATCGTGCACGACTTGCCGATTAACCCTCCTGCTCCACCTGTTTTGACCGCGCGCCGGCTTCCCCGCCTGTCTTGCACTTCCTGTCCCCCTCGCCTCCCCTCTGCCAAACCAGTTCGGCAGCATCTTCCTCCTCCTCCTTGTCCTCCTCCTCCTCCAGGTACGGAGGAGTCGCCCCCATCGTTCGCTACGCCAAGGAGATATGGGCGAACAAGACCCGCCTCTACTCATTTATTATTCCTTGGGGCGAGCTTCGGGATTCCTGGGCCAAGGTTTTTCCCCAGGACGGGCCTTTCTCTCGGAGGGTAGTCTCGGGGCCTCTCAGTGCTATGAAACTCTCCTTGGCTCGGCTTGAGTGGAGTACGCATTCATACACGACCCTGGTCGACGATTTTGGTACCGAGGTCTCTCTTACTGATGTGTCTCCTGGAATGTTGTGCAAGCTCCTTCGTGCCGCGGTCAAGCGCATGCACGAAAGAGAGTCTGATGCGAAGCTCCTGCCTAGCATTCCAGGGGCCCGTGTATGTCACGACACTGTTTCGGCTGAAATGAGGTCCACGAAACGAACCAAGTATAAGAAAGGATGTATCACATCGGTTTCTTGTGCTGCTATTTGGACCCGCGCTCGAGCCCAGCAAGCCGGCTACCAGTGCGACATCATTTGCGACCTTTGCAAAGATAGCCCCGATACGTTGCTGCATCGTTTATGGAGATGCCCTGCTGTGAAAGAAGAGCGCACAACATCCTTAGAAACCATCAATGGCGGCTTCGACCTATCTCCTCCTCCCGACCTCAATGAGGAGAATGAGGAAGATTGCCTTCTCTATACGCGTGGGCTCTTCCGTCACCCTGGAGACGTACTGCCTATGCCCGTCAGAGAGGACACTGATGAGCACGGTGTTGAGGTTTAGTCGTCTAACGCTCCTGGGAAGACGGATTTCTCGGACATGAGGGGCAACATATTCGTGGACGGCAGTTGCGTTGCTCACAAGATTCCAGAACTATCCAAGGCTGGCTGGGGGGTGGTTTTGGTAGATGACGAAGGTGTCGAGCTTGCCCGTGTTTCGGGACAGATCTGGGCCCCGTACCCTCAGACGGCCCAAGCTGGTGAGTTCGGCGCCTACGCTGTTGCTGCAATGCACGCCCTGCAGGGATCGTCAATTTTTTCGGACTGTAAAAAAGTCGTTGTTCAGGCCAACGAGCCTCTTGTTAGGGCTCTTAGCTACAAGCGTCCGTATGCGGGATTGTTACTGCCGACTCACCGTAAAATTGTTGGAAGGCGTTTTTAAGGTGAAAGCCCATGTCGCTGATTCTCCCGACTTCAGCAGCCGCGAAAGATTCCTCAAGACGGGGAACGACCTGGCGGACACAATCGCCACGAGTTCCCTTTCTCGTCACCCCCAGCCCAATGACGACGAGATTCGCTGGCTTAACCGGGCTTTGAAAGCGTCGAAGGCTGTTGCTAACTTGTCTTGCGACATTATGCCGCTGTGGCCCCGCCTTTATTTGAAAGGTATCCCTCTTGACAAGAAACCTCGGGCGAGCCAGCGCAAGGAGTCAGAACCTACTCACCACTGGGTCCGAGTTTCAACTTTTTGGAAGCGTGAGTCGTGCTTGCGTGTCTCCAGGGATGTGAGGAACCCCCAGCCGCTCATCTTGATCCTCCTCCTCCCGGGGCTTGTGTGAGACCACCTTTACTTGACCCCAGGGCTCTGCGTCATCGGAAACACAGATGCATAGCCCTGGCCTGTTCTGATAATGCGTTGCTGATTGTGTGCGCCAAGTGCAAAGCCTATTCCAGTCACGGGCATCCTCGTAACCTGTCTGGTAATTGCAATCTTGCGCCGCAGTCGAACGGGGCCAGAAGTGCCTGGTCTTCTATTTGTAAAGGGAAACGTCCCAAGTATCCAGGAATCTCGGTCGAGCGGGGTCCCTGGTCTGTGGTTTAGTTTCCCTGGTTGTTTCTCTTGCAATGTTTTGAGTTTCGGCCTGACTGCTGCGGGTGGATCAGGAGCCCCTGCTGCAGCGAGAGGTCTCCTCTCTTCTCTCTCGAACTTTCTGGTGGGTTGTGGTCTGAGCATATGGTACAGGTGTGCTCGGGCTCCTGACCCGCGCGTTCCAGACGGTTGATGTCAACAAAATCCTCCTTCTCCTCCCAGTATATACACCTAGCGCTTCTAGACCTATTCTGGTAGCTTCGCATATTGGTAAAACATATCATGCATGTCTTAGAAGAAGGCCAATTCCGGCGATGCAGTCTGCAATAAGCTCCCATCAGTATGCAGGCGTGTCCGGGCGAGGCACACAGCTTGCTCTATTGGCTACACGTGTCTTGCAAAGATACGCTCAATCTGCTGGTCTGTGTCTATGCTTTCTTTTTGTTGATGTCATGAGTGCGTACTACATGGCTATCAGAAAGATGGTTATTAAGACAGACGTGCCCCCTGAATCTCTCACCGCTTTGTTGCAGCAAGCCGGCCTTCCAGCATCATACCTCCCACTATTGGCGCAGCGCTTACAAGAGCTACCATCGCTACACTCACAGGATGTTGATGATCTTTTGAAGGCCATGGTTGAGGAGGCCTATCGGTTCGGGTGGTTTCGATTTCCAGGAGCTACTCGGATCGCGGTGACGTTCAGGGGAACCAGGCCAGGGACACCGTTTGGGGATGCGCTCTTCCTCTTCATCATAGCAGAAGTTACGAAAAATATCGCTCGCGAGCTTAAGGAGCTTGGCCTCACCTTTCCATGTGCTGTGCCTTCTGCAAATTTATTCGATGACTTGTCCGTGCCAGGTGCAGAGGCCATGTTCCCAGGTATGGTGTATGCTGACGATTATCTGTACGCATTGCTGGCGCCACTTTCTCTTATTGAGGAGAGCCTGGAAGACTTTTGCAGAATTGCAGTTAACTCGTACGCGTGTGTCTGCTTGGTGCCTCATCTGAAGATGGGAAAAACTGAATTGATGCTACACCTCACTGGCCCTGGGTCCGCCAAATTTCGGCGTCACGTTTTCCATTCCCTCGGGAGGGTGTACCCTGTGCGATCCATGTTCGTTGGTGATGGCATCAATGTCGTGTGCACAGCTGTGCATCTAGGTTCCGTGATTACTGACCGTGCGCTATTGGGGTCAGAACTGGTACACCGTGAGGCTGTATCACGTGTTCAATTGTCTGTACTTAGCAAGGCCTTCAAGAGGGCCACCAAGGCGTCTATTATACCTAAGTTGTTGTTTTACGGATTCTCTTGTCATGAATTCAGCATTATACGGCGCAGGTACATGGTACAACATGTTTGGCAATGACACGAATAGAATTCGGTCCCACTATGTACGTAGATATCGCCGTGTTTTGAGGCTGCCGTGCTTTGAGGCTGGAGGCCCTCCAGACGATGACGTCATGTCCGCTGCACTAAAGCCTGCTGTGTCAGTCGTGCTACGTGCTGCTCGTCTACGGCTATGTGGGCAGGTTTTGGCAACAACTCCTATTCCGCTGTTGGCGCTACTACATGCTGAGTACGTGCAAGCTTCTACTAAGACCAAACAAAACTCATGGCTGCATCAGATCCTGGAAGAGTTTTCCTGGTTGCGGTCCTCCCACCGCGCTTTCCAGGATATGCCCTTGCCATCTGCTGACACAGGAGCCTGGGTAAACAAAGTTAAAGCTTCCAGGGGATCGTGGCTGCGTGCTATTCATGAAGTTACTAAGGCGGCTGTTGCTAAGGCGAGACGGGAACTTGAAGCATCTCGTTGGGAAAAAACGCCTCCTGAACATGATGACGAGTGAAGGCCTCCCCCCCTAGAGATGTGCCCCAGCCTGTGCCTCGCAAGTCGTTTAAATGCAATTTCTGTGATTGCTGCACCGGCCAGATACCGTCGAGTGATGCCCATATTAGGGCAAATCATACTACGTTGTCAGGCATTGCTCGGAGGCATGTCTCTGATAATAGATGCCAAGCATGTCTAAGAGTTTTTGAATCGAGAGCGCTGCTGGTCCGCCATGTCACGACCTGGCGCCCAATGTGTATGGTTTTTTTACGCTACGCAAGTGCCTCCTCACCCGCCAGACGTGGTGCAAGATCTGGCGGAGAAGGAGAAGCAAGAAAACAAGTTGGCTTTCAAGCGTGGGTATTCCTCTTCACACGCCTCCACTGCGTCGTGCATTGCCTCGGGCCCTATTCGCCCATCAGCCAGAGGTTTAAATGCCATGTACGCTCGTGCGCAGGCCCATCAATACCTACAACATATTCTACTTGATATCACTTTCTGGTCCAGACAGTTTTTGGATCAGCTAACGTCCGAGCCCCCTGCCCCAGGTTCGGTAGATGGCACGTTTCTGGGTTGGCCATATGATAGGAATGAGTATACAGACAGGCTTGCAAATATAGTTCCTCGCAGACGGCATCGCCGAACTGTTTTTATAGCTAATTTGTTTTGTGGTCAACGACGTACAGGTGACATACACTGTGCTGTAGAAACATCGTTGGAGCTGATGCTACCTGAAGTTGAGCTGCGTGTCCTGTCAATTGATATTTCATTCGATTCTGAAGTTGCAGACCCTAGCAAGCAGTCTACTGTAGATGTATGGTCTGGCCATATTAAGGCTGGAAGAGTTGCTTTGCTAGGAGGGGGGGCCCCGTGTGAAACTTTCTCTGCATCTCGGTGGAAGGATGGGGGCCCCCCTCCACTAAGGTCCACTCAGGTCCACTAAGGTCCACTAGGGCCCCCCTCCACTAAGGCGGCTTTAATCCCCAGGCAGCGTCTCCAGGTCCAAGTTGCCAGTGCCCTATATATGGCTATAGTTGAACTGTTATGTGTGTTAGCATGTGTAGGCGGTGCAGAGTGAGGGAACATCCAGCGACACCCACTTGGGAGCCCCGTGCAGTTCCATCATGGTCGTTCCGCCCTACCAAGGCACTAGTTGCAGCGCCAGCGTGTACAATGACGGAGTTTGACCAATGTGAATTCCGACAGGATGGGCGTGCTCCCACAGGAATTCTGGCGGTCAGAATGCCTTCTCTTGCATCCCTCCTCACTTCTACTCCAGGAGGCAGAAAGTGCAGCCACGGTCCTGGAGCCCGTGACGTGTTGCTGGGCAAAAGGTCCGGCGGCTCCTTTGAAACCGCCAAGAAAAAGATTTTCCGCCTGCTTTATGTTCTGTCATTGGTCAAGCCATGCTAGACACTGTACTCCCGTCCCTTTCTGTTGGCGAGGATGATGATAGTGAACAGTGTGTGCTTTAATTGTTTTGTCCACTGTTTCCATTGTTTCAGAGGCTCCAATGATGGGCCCCGACTTCGCTGTCCCCAGGGCCGAGAAGACGCAGTCTACTTTTGCCAGGATTAGATCAGTGCTCAGTGCGGGAGAGGTTGTTAGGTCTAATCAAGAGGACGACCTGGACAATCACACCGTGGCCTTGTCATATGCTCGGGAGCCTGTGCCCGAGACCATCGGTTGTTCTCAAGATTTCCCTTCCTTTCCTCTGCCTCTCCCCTCTCCCCCTCCGCCGCCCCCTCCACCCTTGTCAGAAGCTGTCCGCGTGAGGATTGCTGCTAATAGGGCTGAGGCGTTGCGTCGGCGCAGGGAGAGAGTGGCCGAATAGCGTAGACTTCCTATCATGTCTGTGAACTTGTTCGGGCCGCCTCCCGAGCTGCCGCCACGTGCAGCCAATGAGAAGGCCCAGGTTCAGACAGACCTCCACAGGTGGTTCAATGCCGCGATCGCGGGCACAGGCTAACCTCTTTTCTTTTTTGTTCTGTGTTGTTGTTTCCGTATTGTGGGAGTGAGGAGGAGGTTGATGTGTTATGATGGTGATGGTTGGGATTGGGAGGTTGCTTGTCTTAGTAGGCTGCACTCGTACTGATGTCAATTTCGGCACTTGGATTCCATATCTTAGAGATTGCGGTCGGTTTTTTGAATTTCTCTGGCCCTTCTAAGGGCCGTCTTGGTCTGCAGGACTACCTGTGTCTTGCACGCCCCCGGCAATGCCGTCCTGAGTGACGGTCTTTCGAGGATCCCCGAGTTCCGAGTTCCTCCTCCTCCTCCTCCTGCCCTTCATGTGCGTCCTCTTCCTACTCATGCTCCTGCTGATGCTGCTTCTCCTCCTCCTCCTCCTTCTCCTCATTGCCCTGCTCCTCATTTGCATGCCGTGCTTCGATAGTGTGCGCAACTGAAACCGAGCCAATGGCAAGAAACGCGCTAAACATGCAAGCGGCACTCACGCAGCATGACTACGACAGGATCGGCAGCCAATGAATCAATGCGGAGCAACACTACCACAACAAGGGACCCAAGAACGGGCAAGAGGACCAGCACGCTTTTCTCCAAGCAAGTGCACCAAATGCTCATGGCCGCGGTGCACTCTTCAGGACTACACCTCGACGTTTTCCTGAGGCGCTGCCGGGAGAAATCAGAAATTGCATACAGACAGTCGCGGATCCGCCACCGTTCTTTGTGCATGCAATGAGGTGCCCTCGTAAGGGCCCGATTCTTGAGCGGGGAGGAGAAGAAATAGAGGAGGAGGACGAGGAGGAGGAGGAGGAGTTTTTTAGGTCAACGCCCAACTCCTCTGCAGGCCTGCTAGCAGCAGGCTCAACCTCGTGCCGAAATGGAGGGAAGTGAGGCAGAGCAAAGAAAAACACGAGCGGCCCGCCGTCGTCCTTGTTGAAAGAGACTGGGCCGCTCGGTGAAATCGAACCACATGTTTCAGGTTGTTCGTTTCAACCGTGACGCCGAACTTCTGTTTGCTATAATTCGGATGGCGGCCCTTGACCAGAGCCTCCCACCCATGGCGACCATCCCGGGAGGGAGGAGGAGAACAGCGCGCCCCAAGTCCCTGAACCGAGGCCCCACTCGCATGGCACTTGCACCACGTGCAAAAGAACAGGACCGAACCGTCCGAGCAATCTAACGCAACAGTGCGATGTTCGAGTAAATCTTGCCTGGCAGCGTGGAGCTACAGCACCTGCCCGGCCCAAGGCGCTCCGAAGCTCGTGAGCCTTAGAGGCAGACGGCACAATGCCGAATGCCGGACCAACGCTCCCATCGATGGCCAAGTCCCTGTGCAAGAGGAAAATACAACACCCGCTCAGCAGAAGACAAATCGATGTCTGGCCATCGATGGAGCAAGTCGGCGGCGAGCGAAAGAGTGGCACGAGCTTGCTCGACAAGCGAGTGCGCCGCGTCCAAGTTGACGGGGTCCCTCGGGTGGGGATCGACAGCCAACTTCGCACTGATGTCGGCGTGATGATTGCCCATGCGCTTCCAGCGCTCGGATCCGTCAACCCCAGCCTCATCGATATCACGATGGGCGGCGACCTTGAAACACGGCACTGGTTAGCACCCTGTGCGAAAATCTGCAGAAGGCGTCCGAGTAAACTCGCTTGCCCGACATTTGCTCAACCTGGGGACGACACGCTAGCTTGACCACATGTTCCAGTCCGAGACACTAGAAATACGATCCGAGACCAAAACATTCGCCCAAATGAAACAGCTAAACTCTGCACTCTGGGGGGTCTGGGGGTACGGAGCCCAGACAGGATCACGAAATTCCGCGATGCGATCACTAGCATCGTCTACCATGATGACACTACTGGCAGCTCTACTGAGCTCCCGAAAAGGATGCCTGGCGCACGAGCCGTCCACGAAGAGGCTTCCCCACAACTCTCTGCCAGGCTGCTGCCCATTCGATTTCACGACATTTTCACGGTGCCACACAAAGACAGGGTCGTCGTCGAACTCCGTGAGAGGTAGGGGGTAGGAGTCGGCAGGATGGCGAAAAGCTCCCGAGGTGAAACCGAACATGTCATCACGGGCCGCCTTAGCTGCCAAAGCTGCTTCGATGATGCTGGCGTCCACTAACTCAGCGCGAAGCTCGGCGGCAAGCCCATGGGAGCACCCCAGAGCCGGTGGAAGGTGGTATCCTGGCAGCCGCAAAAAGGACAAGTGTATTCGACAAGATAGCCTAGAGATTTAACCCAAAACCCAATGAAGAAAGCCTCGGTAGCAAAAGCCTGAATCCTGGCCTCTTGTAAGGCCGTGTCTTTCTTACTATGCAACGCCTCGCGGACGAAGTCATAACAGACCCGAAGAAACACACCCCGCTTTTCCCCCAGCCTCTCTCCAGCATTCTGAAGTACCCGTCCTTGATCAGGAGCCTGGTGAGGGCCGGGGAGAGGATTCCAAGGGGGAGGCTAAGGCCACAATCGTCAATCAACGTCATGAAGTTTTCCATGCGCCACCCCAGGCGAGACAGGGACATACGCAGGGCGCTGATGGGGCCCGCAACCCGTCTCCAAGAGCAGGCGGGCTTTCCGAACGCCGACTCCCAAGCCTGCCTCAAGGTGGGGAGGGGGGCGTGGCCCATTGATAGGCAGCCGTCTGGTTGAGCCAAATCTCCGTGGCCCATCGCAGGATGGGAGAAGCAGCAGTGCGCCACGTGGGGTCGTCATCTAAATTGGCGGCCGTGGTTAACGACTGGAGCTCCGGGCGCGGCCTGACACATGGAAAAATCTTACGCCGAAGAAGCAAGAGGTCTCGATCGCTTGTGCCCGTGACCGCGGACCCGTAGGACGCCCCCGCGAGGAGACCCAGACGAGAAGACCCTGAGCACCGCAGGCCTGTGGAGCACACGAACTTGCTTCTGTACGCCGGCGGTAAGAACGGGCAGCCTTCGCCACTCGAGCTTCCATCTTGGCCGACCGGCCGACAGCCCTAACAGCACGGCCGGCCGTATAGTCAATGCCAAGGTTGACCGCGCTGTCCGTGAACGTGCCTCCAAGAGCCTGAAGCTGGGACGAGATGCTGTCCCCTAGCTCCTCAGAGGACGCCGCAACAGCAGTTTTTCTCCCAAACCAAAGAACAACCGAAAACATGCTCGACCACCGACTGTAGCTCCTGGGCTCCGCTGACGACCGCCTTGGCCACCCGATGGGGCAGGTCGGCGCACGACAGCCTTTGAGCATCAATGTAGACGTCGAGGTCGAGATTGCGACGAAGAGTGAGAGAGTCATGACCATCCCGGCGAAAAACCCGAATGAACGAAGTCGCCATGGAGCAGCCGTCAATGACTCCATAGATGCAGAAGGAAGGCCCCACAAGCCAGCCTCCAGGACACAGAAACCTGCCGCACCGATCAACATAAATGCACAGGTGGGCGATGACGGAAAGGAAACCGTATTTCGTGCATCTCGCGGCCAGTTCAGACAGGCCGGTATTCTCGTAGAACTTCTGGAGGTCACAGAGCACGCTACATGAGGCCTTCCCTTTGGCCAGCCCGCTCTCGGCAGCGAGAGTCTGACGCCACGCCACGTCAGTCGCCCCCCCTAAATTGGCCAGCGGCCCAGTACCTCCTGGGGTGTTCCTGCTACCGGTCCAGGGCCATGGGGCGCCTGCAGCGGCCCCAGACTCTAAACCAATAGCAGAACACCCCGATCGGTCTGTAGCCGCCAGCCTGCTTAGGAAGGAGAGCAAGAAGAACAGCGGAGATCTGGGGAGGGCGGCACCCGACAGCCTCCATCGCAGAACAAATCGAGCTGAGCACTTCGAGCGCTCTATCCGAAAGAAGGGCGACGTGGCGGCAATGGAAACCATCAACCGACACCCGCCGAAGCCTCTCGATAGGACTTCGACATGCTCCGGATATCATCCGCGGTAAGACGAGGGAAAGGGGTCAGACAACATCCCGTCCGGCTGAGCCCCCACTCCTTGACCCCAGAAGGCCGTGAACCTATCCCCTCCCGACTGCAGGAAGGAGAGAGGATCAATAAGGATGCGCCCGTCGGAGGAGAGGGTGGAGGAGGGGCTCCAGGGAGCGGGATCCTTAATCCCACATGCCCTCTGGGCGACAGGTGGTCTAACGATGTCTTGTTACCACTGTTCCCTATTAATATACACCCCCGCCCCCAGGCGACTGGGAGCCAACCAGGGACAATGAGGGCACCCCTCCACCATCCCTTGTAAAAACAATGCGCGCACACACTCTGCCTCAAAATTCTGAGCATGCGCAACGAACCCGATGCGGCCTCCCCCCACCATCCCTGTCAAAAACCATACAGGGTACACTTGGCGGCGACGGGGGCTGCGGCGGGTGCAGCGGCTGCGGCGGCTGCGGCGGTGGCGGCGGCGGTGGCGGCGGCGGCGGCGGCGGCGGGGGCGGCGGCGGCGGCGGCGGCGGCGGCGGCGGCGGCGGCGCGGTGGCGGCAGCGGCGCGGCGGCTGCGGCGGCGGCGACTCGGCAGCGGGGGCGACGGCGGCGGCGGCGGCGGTGGCGGCGCGGTGGCGGGCGGCGGTGGCGGGCGGCGGCGGCGGGCGGCGGCGGACGGCGGCGGCGGGCGGCGCGGCGGCGGCGGCGGCGGCGGAGGCGGCGGCGGCGGCGGATTCGCCCCCAGTAGCTGCCCATCCAAAGACGACTGCTGAATATGCTGCGGCTCGGCCCAGGCTCGGGTGCTACGTATGTGTTGGGAGGGCGGGTCTGAGTGAGCGAGGCGGCTTGCGGGCGGGGAGGGAGCCTTGACCCATCCCCCTCCCCCCTCCCCTGGACCTGGACGGGTCGCCCCGCGATGTGTCAGAGTGTCTTTTTTCGCACAAGATGGCTCCAAGGTGGCCTCAGATAGCCCAAGATGGCCTCCGAGATCGCTGAAGGTAGCCCAACGTGGCTCAAGACAGCTTCTGACATGTCTCCAAGACGCCCCAAGAGTGCCCCAAGACGGTTCCATGTGCTCTTGGAGCTCCCTCGGGGCCCTCCCGAGAAGCCACAATCCATCAAGCACCTCAGGAACATCAATTAGTTTTGCCTTCTCGCCTTTTCGCTTCCGATGCGCTTCTGAGGCCTCAACATGGCCCCAAGATGGCCCACGAAAGCTCCAAGAAGGGTCCAAGAGGCCCCCTAAGACGGCCCCAAGAGCGCCCAAGATCGCCCCAAGCGCGCCCTAGGAGGGCCCCAAGAGGCGATTTTGATGGCCCCAGAGGGGGAGGCAAATCGAGGACCCCCCCTCCTTTGATCGATGGTCTCCAAGACGGCCCCTAGAGGCGGTCCAGGGCTCCCAAGCGAGCCTCAAGAGAGCCCGAAGAAGGTTCCAAGAGGGTCCCAGGAGGGCCCCGAGAGGCCTCCAAGAGGCCCCCAAACGGTCTCAGAGAGCCCAAGATGACCTCCAAGATGGCTCAGACAGCCCAAGCTAGCTCAAGATGGCTCCCAAGATGCTCCAAACGGCCCCAAGACCGCTCCAAGAGCGCTCCAAGAGAGCCCGAAGAAGCGGTTTGCGGGCTCCTGAGGGGGGAGCTGAGTTGGGGAACCCCCCATCCTGAAATCGATGGCTTCCAAGATTATCCCAATAAGCCTTCCAGGGTCACCAAGAGGGTTCCAAGAGGGCCCCCCAAACTCCCAGAGAGCAGCAGCAGCAGCAGCAGCAGCAACAGCAGCCGCAATAATACATCTAGATGGTTCTATGAGTCCTCGTCCGCGTCGTCCTCATCCTAGTCCTCGTCCTCCTCGTCCTCATCCTCGTCCTCATCCGCGTCCTCGTCCTCCTCGTCCTCCTCCTCCTCTTCCCCTCGCCCTCACGCGGCCCCCAGAGATGGCCCGAAGAGGCCTTCCAAGGCCACCCCCTTGCTCCCAGAGATCTCTCGGTTCACCCTGGTTGCTCGCTTTGCTTCTCTAGATGTGTCTCTTCGTTCCTTTTCCCGTCAACTCTCATGGGCACTGCTTCTGAATGGGCTGATGGGAATACGCGACGCGTGAATCATACAATTGTGTACTCTCCTGGCTCCCGAGGCCAATCCGACGTGCAACCACGCCGACCAATCCGCCCAGCTCTTGGCAGCGTGCTTGCCGTCGGCGGCCTTGACAGCGTTCAAAGGAGGAGGAGGAGGAGGAGGAGGAGGAGGAGGAGGAGGAGGAGGAGGAGGAGGAGGAGGTAAGAGAGGAGGAGGAGGAGGGAGGGGGAGGGAGGAGGAGGCGATGAGAGGAGAGAGGGAGGGATGATGATGAGGAGGAGGAGGAGGAGGAGAAGGAGGAGGAAAGGGACTGGCAAGGCTGCCGAGGGCCCGACCCCCTCGCCGTGATCACACTTCCATGTATTTCCGGGCGCTCAGGGGGTGCGACGAGCGAGCGAGCGATGACGAGGGATGCTTGGCGTGCCGAACCGCATGTAACTCTTTGTGGCCCCACCAAACGGTTCCCGGTGGCCTCGGGCCCAACCCGCCGACCGCCTGGAAAAAGCAACTCCCAAGGGCGAGCATTCGCCGCCCACTGCCTCTTGGAAACGCCTGTGTGGTGGACGGCATTCCCCCAGCAATCGGGGAAACCACTGGGGGAACACCGCAGAGAGGGGCCCGCCTTGGGGCTGTCTCGGGGCTCTTCTCGGGTCTCCTAGAGCCCTCTTGTGCAATCTTGGAGTTCTGGCACTCTTGCGATTCGACGAAGGCGGTAGAGTCCGACGACGAAGACGACGGCGACAACGACGGCGACGACGACGTCGCCATCGATGACGACGCCGACGATGATGACGCTGGCTGCGAGGGGATCGCGGGCGCAGGCCTCGGACAACGCCGGCAGCTGCCAGGTGGACTCGCCTGCCACGTCTTCTGCCTCGTCCTCTTGTTCGTCGTCGTCGTCGTCGCTGTCGCTGTCGCCGTCGTCCTCGCCTTCGCCGTCGCCGTCGCCGTCGCCCACGCCGACGTCGACGTCGACGTCGACGTCGTCGTCGACTTCGCCGTCGTCGCCGTCGTCGACGTCGTCGTCGTCGCTGTCGCCGTTGTTGTCGCCGTGGTCGTCGTCGTCGTCCTCGCCGTTGTCGTCGTCGTCGTCGTCGTCGTCGTCGTCGTCGTCGTCGTCCTCGTCGTTTGTCTTCGACGTTGTCGCTCCTCCAGGCGGGGGGTGTCGAAAGCCCAGGGTCGGCGAGGGAAGCGTCTGGCAGCGGAGAGCACAGGGAACCTGCTCCTCCTGCTGTCTCCGCCTACCGCTGCCAAGTCTCGCCCACGACGATCGAGAATCTAGCATTTTGTCGGGTCTGGACATTCCCCAGGCCTCCAGCAGCCCCCGGATTCCTCTGGGGACGTCTGGGGTGGGGGTCAGGATTCAGGGCGGCGGTAACATTTACAACCTCGTCGTCCTCACCCCTTTTTCTGACTCTTTCTTATGCTGCTATTGCTGCTGCTCCTGTTACTGCTGGTGACGCCAACCCTTCTCCTCGTCATCGTCCATCTGCCCCTCCTCAGCCCCCTCCTCCTGCGTCCTAATCCTGCTTACTCCTCATTATCAATATGCTGCTGCTTCTCATTATGACACTCCTTCCTTCTCTTCCCCCCATCCCTCTTCCCAAAGCGAGCACCCATGGGCCCATGGACTACACAGCACCACGATGAGCTAAGCCAGGCCAAGTCAAGATCAGTTAGGCACGACCATGTACAATTCAGAGACGCTCGCGTAATTAGGAAAAGAGCCAGGTATTCGAAATTTGGCAGACCACACGGAGAAGCTGCTGATATACAGCACATGGACAACTCGGCAAATCCAGATATGCTACGATTGGTGGTAGGCTCTGCTAATCGGAGACAGGGGACAATGAGGCTAAGCTGACCGACGCTGGGCCAGGACAAGCAACGCTAAACTGGACAAGGCGAAGCCCATACTGCGGTGGAAATGACATTCCTTCTATTTCCAGACGGGCATCGCGCGTTGTAAATGGGGCAGGTTGACGTGCCCGCGCGCCAGGCATTGGGCCCATGATGGTTTGGTGGCCGGTGACCGCCCTGGCCGTTTTCAGCACGACCATGGGTACTTTGTTTGCGGCCATCGAGTCGATGGCGTCTATGATGATATGACCATGGTGGTCATCCCCATGAGGATGGATCATGGTCACCATCATAATAATCATGATGATGAGACCCTTATTACCCCTGGACTCAAAGTGAAGAACCGCTGCTGCGGCGGGACGGCACTAGATCCTATCCTGGGCCATAATTCATAGTACACTCTCATATCAAGATGGGTCGAATCCCGTCTATAATACGGCGGGGCCAAGTCGCACCCGCCCCGTCAAGTCCAGTCCCGCGGTCGATCAATACCCGGCCGAGTGGCATGTTTCAAGTTCTGCTTCCCCTGGTGGGGCTTCGTCCATGATGAACACTACTGTGAACATGTTCATCGCCATCATCGGCCTCCTTGGCGCGACTTTAACTGGCCAGCGCCATCTTGCCATATGCAGTTATCGCCATCGCAATTTTCGCCGACGCCGACGCCCGTCGCATCGGCGTCCCACGTTGCCATTGAATGCGGTGCGCAAGTGATCACTGCGGCTTGCGCTGGTCCGTCGCCGCGGTGCTCTGCCTGTCCGTCAGAATCGCGCGAGGCAGATGGGGCAAATCGTTTGGTCCATGATGATGTGGTGGCCCGTGACTGCCATGGCCGTTCAACACGACCATGTGTACTTTGTTAGCGACCATCGAAATGATAGTGGCGGTAACGGAAAGAATCCGAATGATTAGCGCCGCAATGATGAGATGGCCATGGTGATCATCTTCGTAATGATGGATCGTGGCCATCACCAGGATTTAGCGAAGAGTCGCTGCTGTGGCAGCGCAGGACTTGATCCGATCCTGGTGCATTACCAATATACTAGTTTCAAATCAGGACGAGCCACTTTCAATCCGCTCTGCGGCGGGATCAAATCACCCCCCCCCCGTCAAATCCTTCCCCGCGGTCGATCAATCCCAGTCGGGTTCTCTTGAAGCCATATTGGGCAGAACTTAGGGGGGACACATACAAAACACACAAATCAATTTGGAGCCATGCGCGGGCTGGCCCACCCGCCCCAGGAGTGCTCCTCTGGGGCCCTTCAGGGGGGGGTATTAATCGTGTTGCCTCCGGGGGGTCGTTGGGCGGGGAGTGGGAGATTACCTGGCGGTCTTGGGGGGGGGGCTCTATGGGGCCCACATGCGGCTCTCAGATCCTCCCTTGAGGTCATATTCGGCAATAATGCGTGGGAGACGTGCGGAATTTACGACATACAGACAACATGTGTGCTTTGGCCCTCAGGGTGCCGGGGCCTCCGGGGGCGGGGGAGGGTCATCTCGGAATCTCTTGGAGCCTATTCGGAGTATGTTTGTTGCCTCTGGGAAGCCGTTGGACCGTCTAGGGCGGGTCTGGGATACATTTTGCAGCCATGTTGGAGCAGACTTGGGTGATACAGGAGCCGTCGATGTGAAGAGGTGAAAACCTTCGAGCAACACGTGGGTAGGCCCCTCCCGAAAACGCATACAACGAGGGAGGCACCGCTGGGAGACTACAAGCTACAAGACAGCTAGCATGCATTGTAACACGCTTCAGAGCGTCATCGGCACGCTGGTTGATACAGTGACCGATTATGGACGCTAGATTGT
>CAUYUJ010002558.1:160988-173488 GCA_963575745.1 Prorocentrum cordatum | reverse complement strand
GGTTTTTCGGCCCCCATTTTCGTATTGCAAAATACATATGATTTTGCCCCATCGTCTATCCTGAATACGAACTCGTGCCATCCCAGCCGAGCCAGTATCGACCCCTCCCCCGCCATACTCTGCAACAAATACTATGCCCGCGCATTCGTTTATAACATATCATAAGTTTTCAAGGATCCCTTGCAAAATATGGGACGAAGTGTGCACTGGCGCGTCGTCACGCGCGCGCATGCCGAAATCCATCGAACAAAACCCAAGTTGTGTAAGGATGTCAAAATCGAGTGTCCACGAAACAAATAAAAGCACACGGTTTCGCAACACGGATTTTCAAAACAAGCGTGCGCGCGCTCTTGCGAACTCGGACGAACAATTTTTCAACAGTTTCAGACCATACTACCAAACGGGCTTCGCGCGCGCATGTCGGAATCGTTCAAACGCCCTTGCGCACGTGCCGTCGCGAGAATCCTTTGCAACAAATGAAACGAAGAGCGCATGCGCGCGTCGTCGCGCACGCGTGCCGGAATCCTTGAACAACTTTCGGTTTCGTAACGATTTCAAAACCGATTGTCCCAAACACATCCAAGAGCACAAGGCTTCGCAACATCAGTATTCAAAACAAGTTTCCGCGCGAGTTCTTGCAAATTCTTGAAAAAAAAAGGCATAGAACGTGAATGGAATTCTGCCAAAAGGGCCTCTGGTAGTGCATGCCGACGTCATTCGCACGCCTTTGCGCGCGTGCTGGGGGGGGGGGGCGCGGTCCGTGTCAAATAAGACCATGCGGGCCACTCTCGCGCGTCGGCCGCGCGCGCGTGTCGAACTCTTTCCAAAACCTTCATCGCCGACGCGAGGACGCCATCATCGTCGTCGGCGTGATCAGCATCGGCGCCCGAACTGGCCGCGCCTTCGTCGGTGCGACCATCGTCGCCAGCATCGCTAGTATCATCCCCGCGTCTACCGTAGTCGACGTTGCCATGGTACCGCACCCGCCCACGTCGCCGACTCGCAGTGAAGTGCCCGCTGGGATGCGCCCAGCGGTCAGCGCCACCGCGGCCACGTCGGTGGCGCAAAACTAGCTGGCCGTTGCGCGCGCGTGCTAGGGCTGGCGCGGCTGCAGACATGCACCAGCCAACGCCAAGCATGCATCGCAATCGCCACAGCATGGGTTTTGCAAATCAAGTTGCGTATGGGTGGGTGGGATGTGTCAACTCATTGGTAAAAACCAAGATTACAACTCGTATACGCACCACGTAGGTTGCAACACACACATAGATGCACCACGTAGGTTGGTAAAAATCAATATTACACCTCATAAATGTACTAAACATATTGCACAACGTAGATTGCACAACATGCGTTGCACAACATACGTTGCACCACAACGTTTGCTAGACCCACATTGCTTGGAGTCCAGTGTGGCTAACATACATATCTTCATTCCCGAGACAGGGTTTGCATTTGGGGTTCTTAGTTCCTGCTTTAACGGAACTGCGCCTGACCACCGGTCTGGCGGCTATGTTGCCGCCGTCGCCCCGTCGCCCACTCGTCGCTGCCCGTCGTCTTGGCCTGACCCTCGGTCTGGCGGCTCTGTGCCGCCGCCGCCGCCTCGTCGCCGCCCGTTGTCTGGGCCTGCCCGTCGGTGTGGCGGCTTTGTTGCCGCCGTCGCCGCCTCGCATAAGCTGCACCGCGTCGATTGAACTACGAATTCAGCCATCTGAATTGCACTGCGTAGATGCCCCCTTCTAACCCGAAGATAGGCTCTCCCCCCCTCCCCCTCGGGTTTATCAGCCCCCTTTTCGATTTGCAATTTATATATGTTTCCTCCATCGCCCATCCTAAGTATGAGCCCGTACTATCCCAGCCGAACAGGTATCGACCCCCCGCCAGCCATCCTCTGGAAAAATACTATGCACGCACACTCGTTTATCAAACATCAGCTGTTTTCTTCAAGAACCCCTTTGCAAAACAAGTGACGAAGTGCACACGCGCGCGTCGTGCGCGCATGCCGAAATCCATCAAAAACCTCCAGATTTGGAACGATTTCAAAATCGAGCGCCCCCCAACGAATGAAACAACATGGTTTCGCAACGCGGGTTTTGAAAGCAAGCGTGCGCGCTTTTGTCAATTCCTGAGAAAACCAGAAGTTTGTTCCAGCATTTGCAGAACATACTACCAAACAAACTTCGCGCGCGCATGGCGAAATCGTTTGAACGCGTTTGCGCGCGTGCCGTCGCGAGAACCGTTTGCAAAACATGAAACGAAGTGCGCGCGCGCACGTCGTCGCGCGCACATGCCGAACTCCTTCAGGAACCTTCGGTTTCGCACCGGCTTCGAGACCGAATGCCCGAGACCGAATGCCCAACAACATTCAAAACGAACGCGTGGTTTCGCAGCATCAGTTTTCAAAAACAAGCTTGCGCGCGCGCTCTTGCAAATTCTTTGGAAAACCGCACGGCATTCTGACACATGGGTTTCTGGCGCCGCATGCCGACATCACTCGCGCGCACTTGTGCGCGTGCTGGGGGGGGCACGATCCGTGTCACATAAAACCATGCGGGCCACTTTCGCGCGTCGGCCGCGCGCGCATGTCGAACTCTTCCCGAAACCTCCACCACTGACGCGAAGACGCTGTCATCGTCGCTGGCGTGATCAACATCGGCGCCCGCACTGGCCGCGCCTTCGTCGGTGCGAACATCGTCACCAACATCGCCACTATCATCATCGCCTCTACCGTAGTCGGCGTTGCCATGGTACCGCGCCCGCCCAAGTTGCCGACTCGCAGTGAAGTGTCCGCTGGGACGCGCCCAGCGGTCAGCGCCACCGCGGCCGCGTCGGGGGCGCTAAACTAGCTGGCCGCTGCGCGCGCGTGCTAGGGCTGGCGCGGCCGCAGAGATGCACCAGCCAACGCCAAGCATGCATCGCAATCGCCACAGCATGGGTTTTGCAAACCAAGTTGCGAGTGGGTGGGTGGGATGTTTGCAAGAGCAGGCGACTTGACAACTCACTGCGAACAGAAATTAACTGCACCACATAGATTGCACCAAGTGGACTGCGCAATATATGTCACATTACATAGCTTACACCATATGCGTGTATGTATATTTGCATATTGCACAAAATAGATCGCACCACACACGTACATTGCACCGACGATACGGTGCCACAAAGACTGCGCAACCTAAGTTGCTCCACATCGATTCCACAGCATGGATTGCGAGACGCACTCTGTTTGGGGAGGCGCGTGCGTACCACCATCGCCTCGCCGATCGGACGCACAGCGTCCTCTGAACTGCTTTTCTGCTGCAGCGCGTTCTGTGCCGCAGGAGGCGTGCGATCGCCATATGTTCCAAATTTCGTTTGCAAGCTACGCAGGCTGAATGAATTGCGTTGGAGGCGGCGTGAGTATCTGCTTCTACTTTGCGCAATGTTCGCTCCAAAAACCCCACCTGATACGCGTGCCAGCAAGACTACGCTCACTCTCTATAACCGACTCCCAGATGGCAATCTCGACAAAGTTATAACAACTTCTGGATGGCAGCATGTGTCCGTAATAACGCAATCGTTTTGTAGCGGACGGGACATGTATAGTCGCGAGGTGTTAAATTTCGAGGCTAGTGCGAGGCTGGATCCTATTGCATCGTAAAAACGCAAACTTCATGAACCAATTCACCAAGTCGTCGGCGATCGGTGTATAGCAGACAGAAGTCGGCACACTCTGTGGGCAATTTGCGAGCAATTAGGGTTGAGAGATTGAACTGGCCCTTCAATGGAAGCCACCCCAAACGTCTTCCAGACCGGAGCCTGATTCCTCTTGTTGGGCGCCTTAAACAAACCATCCCCTCGTCATCCACTTGTTTCTGTCCCTCCGCTTGCTTCCCGCCACATTCCCCCAAACGTTCCCCCGTCCAACGGCAAAGACGACGGCTCGGCCTCGCTGGGCGTTGTGGTAATATGTGTTGCCGCTGTGATCCTTCCGGCGGATGAGAGAGCTCGCTGCGGGATGTGCACGGGCGGCTGGATGAGTATGATATTCGGTCCCCTCTAAATGCTGGCGGCTGCAACAAGCCTTACGCGCCCTTCTTGTGCCCATTCTTGGATTGACAGAAACTGCGCGCGTGGTGCAAGCCAGGCCCCTCCCACGATGGCGAGAGTGGGAACGGAGAAGGGGTAAACGGGAACAGACGGAAGGCAAACGGTGAAAGCAGCGGAACAGAAGACAAGGGGGCCTGCCAGTGCCTCTCCACGGAACTCACGGGAGGAACCCTTCCCTCGGCCAACGAGGTTGTGATCACCATGCAGGGGACGTGCGATGAGGTCACCACCGATCCTCCACCACTGGCCCCATGATACGAGGGGGGTTCAGGGGTCTGCGCGGACCACCCGATCTGATCCCATCATCAGAGGCCTGGCACATGAAGTCCGAGTGAATAGGGCCGGAGGCTCGCACCGCATCAGCACGCATCGGCGATGCACTGGCGACATCGGCGTGGAGGACTTCGTGACCCACAACAAGCTGCATCGCTGGTGCATCGGCATGCGGCGTGATCCTCGATCATGGACAGGGCCCCCTTTAGTAAAACGTGGTTTAGTGAAAACGACCTCGGGCCCACGCCTGGCGGGCGCAAGCCTGGAAAGTGACGGCCGCGACGCCCTCTCGAGAACCGAAAACGGACAATTCACTAATCGACGTGTCAGGGTGGAGGTTCTGTCCTCCCCCGAGATCCTTCGACCCCATCTACTCGGACCCCATCTGTGAGGCCCAGGTCCTATCAAAGGGCGTCGGCTGGGCACCGTTCCGGGACGAGCCTCGGCGTGCGTGCGCGCGTCCTGGACCTCGCCACAATTGCGGGCTGCGGATGGCCGAACCAAGGACGATCCGATCGCGAGATCGGTCCTCTTCGCGCCAACCAGGGTTCGATGGTGAGAAAAGGGGGATGTTTTTACAACTATGACCTATGTTTCCGGGACGGAGGGGGGAGGAGAAGAGATCGGGCACCCCAGCGACAGCAGACTCCGAGAGCGAGCGCATCAGAAGTCGTGTGAGACAGGCGGACTGGTAGGGTCGGAGATGCGGGCAGTTGTAGCATAGAGAGAAAACACGGCTCACAACCTCGGGGGCGCGTGCGATACTTGCGAGGAGGAGGAGGAGGAGGAGGAGGAGGAGGAGGATGGAGGAGGAGGAGGAGGGGAAAGAGGAGGACGCTCCAATCGAGGATAGGCCGGTACGTCCGGAACAAGTTGCCTGCTGCCTGTCGCAAGCGTCGGCCAGAACGGGCCTACTGATACGAATTCCCACTTAAAGCGTATCTAACACGTCGGGCCAGTGCTGCCTTCAAAACGCGATGGCCCCAGTGGTCCATCCAAGAGACGAGCATACCACGAAACAAAGACTGGTCTTGCCCAAGCGCTATCGTGGTGTCAGAGAGTGGGGAAGCAGCAACGGCGGGGGTGGCAGGGAGAGGGGAGGCGGAAGTGACGAGACGAACAAACTGCTCAGGCCGCCCACCGAGCTCCACGCACTTGTCCAGCTGTGGACTTGCACCGTGCAGGGAGGAGCGAGGACGAGACAGGCAGAGCAAGCGGAGAGCAAGCCCAGCCGAGAAGGGCCAGCTGGCGCTCCGCCTCCGGGAGGCGAGAGGTGGAGGAACGAGGCGAGGGGGCGGGGGACTCCAATCGGCTGCTGTGCGCAGCGTGCCGTGCAATCAATCGGCCACGCGGCCGGGATACCAGGGACAGGAAAGCGTGCACCGCACAGCGTCGAACTGCGCCGCTTCATACACTTGCGCGCCGATCAGCGGCACTGCGCTAGGCATGCGGGGACACGGCACAGTTCAGGGCGCGCAACTTGCCGGCTAAGCACGATCATTGCCAAAGAAGAGGGGAACCGCGGAGGAATCGAGTCTGCCGTGTCGGGCGCCGCCGCCCCTCATGGGCTTCACTAGCACTCGGGAATCTTGAGAAGAAGCCCCGCGAAACCTTTTTGTTTTCAGGTTGCGGCGCGGCCGCGCTGCAGCCATTCGCGGTGGCAGCTTCGACTTCTCGGGTCGCTCCACGGTCAGCATCCGGCGGAAAGCAAAGGGGCAACAGCCAGAGAGGCGGGGGGTGATGGGGGATGAGGAGGAGGAGGAGGAGGAGGAGGAGGAGGAGGAGGAGGAGGAGGCAAGAGGAGGAGGCAAGAGGAGGAGGAGACGGAGACGGAGAGGACGGGGCGCCTTATCAGCGGTGCGGCAGCCGCCCGGTGTGGCGGCGCGCGCGCGGGTACGCGGCGCCCGCCAGCTAACACCTGCTCGAGCGCGCTCGCCAGAGTGTGCCCGAGGACACAGCTCCAGGCTCGCCTGGTGGAGCGCGCCGGCCGTCGAAGGGCTGGCCTGCTCAGAATGGCGCGCCTCGCAACGCACCCGCTACACTGCGGCGATCCGCACCGCGCACCGCGGAGAGCAGGGCGGTGTCCACGGGCGGGTTCGCCACTGGCCAGTCAAGCAGCAGGAACAGCTAAGAGGCTGTCCTCAGGTCGGGTATGTCTGCCTACAGGCAGGTTTTGGATGACAAATCAAAAATGCTCAGACAATGTTCCAAATAGCAAAAAATAGGCGAAACATCGTCCCCAAACTATTTTTGTTGAGTGCTATGTTTGAGTATTCCTCCTGTAGAGGGACATGCCCGACTTAAGGCTGTCCGCCGTAGACGGGATCGCCAGCCAGCGCCGCGCGTGATAAAACAAGCGGCCCAGGGCCCGACTTCGCCGGAGACAGGTGGCCATTCTCGGCGCCTTGGACACCCTCCAGAGTCAAGCGAGCGACGGGTGGGAGGAGAGGGGAGACTGTGAGAGGGCAGGAAACAGGAGGGGAGAGAGGGCGAAGGGGGGTGAGAGTTAAGTCGGGCGTGTCCCCCTGCAGGGTGCCCAAAGCATTGATATTCCTATGGTTTTTTGCAAGTTTTTGGAGCTCTTGCTTTTTCTGGCCAAGAACGGCCGAAAACGGCCCAAGAGGCTCCAAAGATCGTCCCAAGACGGCCCCAGATGCCCCGACAGGGGCCCGAAAACATTCCAAGAGGGCCCCGAGACACCTTGGAGGAGCCCCAAACGGTCCAAAGGGCTCCAAGACAGCCCAAGAGGGCTCCAAGACGGCCCCAGGAGAGCCCCAAGAGGACCCAGAGGCTATCAAGAGGGTCCAAGAGGCCCCCGAGAGAGCCCCAAGACGGCCAATGGCCTCCAAGACGCCCCTAGACGGCCCAAAAGGGCCCCAATACAGCCCAAACGTGCCCCAAAAGGCCTCCCCACGGGCTCCAAAAGGGCCCCCACGAAGACCCCGACGAGGAGGCCTAAGAGACAATCAAGAACACAATGGCTCCCATCAGCGAGCGGTGACGAAACAAGCTCTTGACACCAAGGCTCCACAGAGCGCAGTGACGCAAAGAGCTCGTCACACCAATGCTCCCAAGAGCGAACGGCAACGGAACAGTCTCAAAACACCAGTGCTCCCAACGGAGAGCGGCGACGTAACAGGATCTTCACACCAAGGCTCCTAAGCAGGTGACGTAACAAGCTCGTCACGCCAAGGCTCTCAAGAGCGAGCGGCACCGTAAACATCTCTGAACACCAGGGCTCCCAACAGAGACTGGTGACGTGACAAGCTCTTCACACCAAGGCTCCCGAGAGCGAACGGTGACGTGACAAACTCGTGCACACCAAGGCTCCCAAGAGCGAACGGTGACGCAACCAACTCCCAACACCAAGGTTCCCAAGAGCGAGCGGCAACGTAAAAGTCTCTGAACATCAAGGCTCCCAAGAGCGAGCGGTGACGTAACAAGCTCTTACCACCAAAGCTCCCAAGAGCGAAGGGTGCCGTGAGCCCTCTCGGGCAAGTTCCTGGTCCGCTCTTTCCGTTTCCGTGCCGGCCCAGGTGAAGCGGCTCCGGGGCGGCTCCCATGGCCTGTTTCTTTGTATTTTTCCAGGCGAACCAGCCAGAGGGCCCCAAGACGGCCCAAGAGGGCCCCAAAACGGCCCCAGAGGCCCCAAGACAGCCCCAAGAGAGCTTCAGATGGCCTCCAAACGGTCCGAGAAAGCCTCGAGACGGCTCCAGAGGCCCTCAAGAGGGCACCCGAGAGGGCCTCAGGAGGCCCAAAGCCCCGATTCCCTTGTTTTTTTTGCAAGTTGTTCGGGTTCTCCCCATTTCGGATCCAGAAGGGCCCCAGACGGCCCAAAAGGCTCCAAAGATCGTCCCAAAACGGCCCCAGAGGCGCCCCAAAGGGGCTCAAACCCAGACGGGCCCAAGACGGCCCAAAGGCCCCAAAGATCGTCCCAAGACGACCCCAGAGGCTGCCCAAAGGGGCTGACAATTATTCGTCGCAGCCTCTGACTGCGTGCGCCCCCGCGCGAACGCTGGGCAGACACGACCCGCGCGACTGACTGGCTCTACTCTGGGATGCCCCAGTGAAGCCCAGCCAGCGGGGCGCAACAACCCCAGGGAGGGCAGGGCGGGAGAAACAAGTGCGCACAGGAAGCGGCGCCCTTGGCACCAGCTGCGCGCACCGCCACTCCATTAGAGCTAGAGCTCTGTCGCCCGCCAGCGTGACAAGGGCGGACCGACGGAAGACAGACGACCACCGACAGACGACCGACAACCGACAGGAGGGAGGACGAGGAGGGGGTACAGTCCACCGCTCCTCCGAGGGAGCCCACCAGCCGTGAACGCCCTGTGAGCGGGTAGGGGCCAAGAGGGCACGAGGCCAGGAGGGGCGCCTGGGCACTCCTCTAAATTTTCACACCTCACAAAGCTGCGCCTTGGAGGTGGCGAAAATTATTCGTCGCAGCCTCTGACTGCGTGCGCCCCCGCGCGAACGCTGGGCAGACGCGACCCGCGCGACTGACTGGTGCCATTCTGGGATGCCCCAGTGAAGCCCAATGAACCCAGATGGGACCGGCAGACTGCGCGAAGCGAAATGCTACTGTGGCGGACGTCACTCCGCCCATTGCACGCAGGATCTTTTCACTCGCCAGCGGACGAGTCGGAGTGGTCGATAAGGAATTCTGCAGCCTCTACTGTGCTCCGGGCCGTCGCAGACGCGTAGGCAAAGGCCGTGACGCCCCGCCAGCCACCAGAGCAAAACAAAGCCGATGTACCATTGGCACGCAAGCATTCCGTGGCCCAGCCTCGCCGGAAAGCATGGGTACCCCATGCGTCCGGGCTCTGCAGCCCGATGGCCTGGGCAGCCGTTTTCAACACAGCAAAGGGTTCACTGTGCTGAAGACCCGGGACGATCACGCCCGGAAGGGCCCCCGCGCAACGACAAGAAATTGCGCAAAACCCGCGCAAGGATTTGCCCTGGAGACGACAAATGCACCGCCTCGAAACCACAACGGGCTCAGCGAAGCACTTACGCTGCATGAAAGTGACTTCGATTTCGTCTGGGAGCCCGCGCTCGCGGATGAGCCGAACAGGAGCGCCCTGCGAACCCAGCTTCAACGCCTCGCCATAGCGCAGACAAAACTGGCGGGAGACGATCCAAGAGTCACCGATGTCAGCGAAACCAGACCTAGAGCACCACCTTGCTAAAGCCCGGGTCTCCTCTGCGGTCGCGCGGATACGCTCTCGCCGCTTGGACACTCCCGCTTTCTCGGCTCCACGGACCAATCGTTGGGTGTCTTGCAGTGCGCCCAAATCACTCTGCAACCACCGAAGCACGCATCTGACATGAGAGAGGTACTGCGCCATCGTCGCCGCGCTCCGAAACAGCGACACAAACATGTCCAGAACCTGCTGAGATGGGGGGCACGCGTCCCCGCCGCAGAAGGCAACGGTCTTGCCGTACGGGCGCACGGATGATGCATACTGTTTGGCGCTAGCCTTCCACCCGCAGAACTCCACCCATGTTGCCCAGTCAGATGCGTCAGCGGCCGTGGCCCCGCGAGCCTGCAGCCCCTTCAACTCCGCCAGAGGCGCCTGCGCTGGAGCACGGGGTACAGGGCAGTCTGCGCGAGCCAGCTCGGCATTCGCATCTGCCAGAATGTCCGGCGGCGGCGGTCTCCCAGAAGAGCGCGCCGCCGAACACATCCGCAACGCAGCCGCTGCTGCCACCGTGCCGCGCCGCGGGCTGCGCCTCTGCACCGGGGGATCGCTGCCCTGCGATCGACCCATGTCCTGGCTGCGCAACGCGACAATGGCCGCGCCGGCGCCGCCGGCTCCTGGGAGGCAGAATAACGAAATCAAACAACCACCCGGGGGGGGGAGCCCGAGGCCCCAGGAGACCGCCCGAAACACACAGCACGCCCCGGGGGAGGAAAAAAAAAAAACCGGGCCCCTGCAACGAAATCGTCTTTCTGCCCCCACTCTTCGGGCGTGCACTGGACAAGCGCTGACCGCACACAGCCCCAGAAATGCAGACAGCGTCGCCCGGCTCAACTCCGTGAGCGGCGCCCAAATGAGCTCGGCTTCCTCGATTGATATGCCGAGGAAATCGTCGGCGCCCGCCGCGCCCGCCAGGCGGAGGCGATCGCAGACAGCCTGCGCATCATCTCCGGCTCCCGCAATCGCCGCGGCTCGCTGGAGTAGGGAGCACAACTCTGCCCGCGGTGCTGCCAGCTGCGCGCCGGCTGGCACATCGGCTCTTGGGCGAACGCGCCCCTCTGGCTCGGGCCCGCCAGCCGCCTGAGCAGAGCCTTCCGCCGAGGAGCCGGACATTGAGCCCAAAACCTACGGCTGACGGAAGACGAGCTGTGCATTCTCCTCTGTGCGGCAAACGCCCCTTCTGGGGGGAGAATTCGTTACTTTTCCTCCCCCTTCGCCTGGGGGGAAAATGCGTAACTTTCCCCCCGGAGACGGTGATCCATTGGCCTCCCTCCGGTGTGGAACCGAAAGGGGCACAACTTTGTACCGACGCCCTGGGGCCCAGACAGGGCACGAGCGCAGCAGTGCACAGGCAGGCACAATTTCTACTCCGACGTGGGGCGGAAAGCAGACAGTATTTCCCGCGGGCTGGTTGGCCTGCCTCGGATCGTCCAAGACGGCCCCAGAGGCCGCCCAAAGGGGCTGAAAACAGCCCGAGAGGGCTCCCAGACGGCCCAAGAGGGCCCCAAGACGGCCCAAGAGGGCCCCCAGACAGCCCCAAAGGGCCCGAAAGGGCGGTATGGTGTCTGGGCTGCTTGGGCGTAGGGACTGGGCTGGCCCAAAGACGGCCCAAGAGTCCCGAAACGGTCCAAAAGGGCCTCCACCATATTCCCAAGAAGCCCCAGAGGCGCCAAGGAACACCGTGGTTCCCCACAGCGAGCGGTGACGCAACAAGCTCTGAACACGAAGGCTCCCCAGAGCGCGGTGACGTAAACAACTCTGAACACCAAGGCTCCCAGGAGCGAGCGGCAACGTAGAAGTCTCTGAACACCGGGGCTCCCAACATAGAGTGGTGACGTAATAAGCTCTTACCACCAAGGCTCCCAAGAGCGATGGGTGCCGTGAGCCCTCTCGGGCAAATTCCTGGTCCGCTCTTTTCCCGTGCCGGCCCAAGTTTCCAGAGGGTCTAGCGGTCCTCGTTCTAGCCGCCCGTGTGGAGCACTAGGAGATATGGGAAAACCCCCAATTCGGGGGAATTCTGGAGCGTATTATTCTCATGGCCCCTCGCTCCTCTGATTATAGAGAGATGAAGAAACGCCCCAACCTTGGGTTACACGTGCGTAGTCTGTAAACCTCCTGGGGGCTCCCACGGGCGAGGAGAGAGCCGCCAGGACTCGGGGGCGCACAAACATGGATTAGCGATCCATAGATTTGGCGCGCGGTCGCCAAAACCATGGATCGGGGGAGGTGCCCTCCCCAAAATGCGGCCAATGCCGCCTCGCTCGGCGGCGGAAATCCGCGTTTTCCCATGGAAGCGGGGCCCGTCGCCAATCCACGCCTCCTCAATCCATTTGTGCGATCGCCTGACAGGACGCCGCGCGACATGCGCGACACGCCGGGTTTACCCTGTCAGCGCACAGGAGGCTCAGCGCACCGCGCCTCGTAAACCAGGGCGGGGGGCGCACTTACGCCCCCGAGGTTCGGAGGGGAAGACGCCCTCAAGGGAGGTAACCGACCGCCCCTCGCGATATGCTGAGGTCGGGCATGTCCTCCTACAGGTTGGTTGCGGACAGAAGTTAAATCATCGAAAACAAATTCAAAAGCACAAAGAAATACTCGAAGAATCGTCAACATACTGTTTTTTCACTGTTCTCGATCGTTCCTCCTGTAGAGGGACATGCCCGACTTAACGATCTGCGCCCCACGCGCCCCCGCCGTGCGCCATCGGTCCTTGTGCTCCGTCCACCCCGCCGGCAGAACCGGTGGTGCCGGGGGCCTGGCGCCCCGTCTGCTCTGACACCGGGCGGTGTGCTCTCCACCCGTCCCGTCCCGCGGCCGGTCTCCTCCTCCTCCTCCTCCTCCTCCTCCTCCCCGTCCTCCCTCCTCCCTCCTCCTCCTCCTCCTCCTCCTCCTCCTCCTCCTCCTCCCTCCTCCTCTTCTTCCTCCTCCTCCTCCTCC
>CAUYUJ010002558.1:140000-160888 GCA_963575745.1 Prorocentrum cordatum | reverse complement strand
TCCGTCGTCGCTGCCGCCGCCGCTGTCGCCGCCGCCGCAATCTCCGCTGCTCCCATCAACGCCGTCCTCGCTGCCTTCTACCGCCGTCGCCGCTGTCGATGTCAGTGGTAAGGTATATTTTTGCGGCGGAGTCTGGTTTACTTTCGGGAGGCCTTGCCTACTTTCGAAGGAGTGCGACCCAATCGTGGCTGTTCTGGCTCATGCGTGGCAGCGCTCTGGTTTATGCGTGCGCGGGGTATGCCGACTTTTGTGACAGGTCGGATGGTTGCTTTGTTTTACTCTTGGGAAAAGCATGATCTAATTGCGCGCGAAGTATCGTTTATTTTCTCGCGCGAGTTCGCCTCCATTGATGGGCAATCTGCTCTGTTGCTCAGCTATGCATGCTGCATTTGTGGATCGTTTGGCGCAACAGGCAACTGCCCCCGCGGCCGCTCACTCGCCGCGGTGGCTCGCGCCAGAGGCCCCGCATCGTCGCCAGAGTCCAGACTCGCTGGGCGCCAACATCACGACGCGGGCCTCTGTCTCTGCAAGTCGACGTCTGTCCACCCGCGCGAGCTCCCCGCCTGCGCCGAATAACATATCAGCTGCCGCGTCCTTCGCGGCGCCTCAAAGGTGCCCCATCGACGCCCATGCGCGCAAGAGCCACGGGCAACAATCGCTCGTCGAAGTTCGGGCAGGCGCGAGGGGGGGGCCCTCGAACAAGTCCAACGAGCAGGCCAGGGCGCGCATAATATCACTCTTTGAGTTCCCTGCTTGCCGTAGTTTCTGCGCGGTTTTGGCGTCGAGTGATAAGATGCTCGCGACAAAGTCCGCGGCGCCCTTCCTCCTCTCATTCAGCGCGGAAGCCAGAAATAAGTCTCCGCAGTGCCAAGCTCGGCAACATTGAGAAATGGCGCCCGCGGCGGGGGCGCCCGACCATCGCAAAATGGCGTGCGGAACCCGCGCCGCTACGGAGACGATGGCAAGCATCTCGACGGTTTTTGATGTGATTCTGAAAGAACGGTGAGTTTTGCCAGAGCACACGGTCGCGCCAGAGGCTGCGACGGGGACCTCCAAACCCACGTCCTCCAGGAATGACACGGGGGGGCGGTGGCGGCGGCAAAATCTTGCGGCCAAAAGCTTCCTTGCGCGCAGCCAGGTGCACCGACGCCATCTGGCGAGCACGTCGCGTCAGAGGCTGCGATTTCCGCGGCCACAACTCCGCGAGCCGCTTCAGCCGACTCAAAAAAACAATGACAGCGTCGGCCAAACCGGACTCGGCTCCGGACCCCATGCCAGCGAGCAGGGGCCAATCTTCCTGGTCGACGGGCACGCGCGCACCCTCCGCTTTGAACAACCACCGCAAGAACCTGGGGATCAGCAAGGCGACGCAACGAGCCGCAACGAGGAGGCCGTGGGGGAACGGGACGACGTCGGAACGGGGGCAGGGAATGCGGGGAGCAACGAAGACGAAGAGGACGCGCAATATGGGGAGGAGGGGGGGGGAACCACGGTGCAGGGGAAGCCATGACGCAGAACGCGGGGAAGGCTAACCCCTGTCGAGCAACGCTGGGGCCTGAGAAAAGGTTGGTTTTGTGGGCCCAAACCACCTGACGCGATTGTAACTGGCGCCTGCCCAAAGCCGCATCTCGCGCAGCGCTCTCTCTGCGTCCCTGAACGTGGGTTTTGCTGCGACGAGTACTTTGGCAAGATCTTCGCAAGCTGCTCGGACTTCTCCATGGCGCGCGTCAGGGATCAAGATCGCGAGTTCCTGACCACCCGCGCGGCGACTCGCTGGGTTCACGAACGGATGATACGCGAAAGTCGCGCCAGAGGCTGCGCTCGCGCGCTTGGTCCGCGCACCGCGGCATATAAAGTCGACCTTGTGCTCGTCGCCGTATCCGAATACCTGTCGCCCGCTCGTGTCCGCTTCCGTCGAAGTCCACGCGTCCTGAAATACGTCAGCTCGCTCTGCGGAGCTCGCGTGCTCCAAACGAGGCAGCGCAGTCGACAAGTGTTTAAGTATCGATGTCGTCGACCATCGCCAATAGCACACATAAATCACCGACAGAATTTCCAACCGCGCAGCCATCGCGCCAGGGGCTGCGTTCCGAAGATACTGGCCGCATGCTATGCCGACCCGTATGTCGTGTCTGTGAAGCAAGGAAATGACAACACCACCCACAACGAACGCGCCAACTTTGTCGCACGCTTTGCCCAATACATCACCCAACCTGGTGACTTTCCAATGTTGCCCTCTCTTCTTCGGGCGATATGCGGTACATTCCTCATCTTTGCAGCTCCCATCGCGGTCCCTGGCGCGCGGGAGGCCCACCTGGCAGCGCAACACCATCGCGCCAGAAGCTGCGAACGACTGCGAATCGCATCATCGTCTAGCGCGGTCGGGCGTCGTTCCGCTCGAGCCCAAGAAGCCACGGACATGCGGATAGCGCGATGAACGTCGCGCGAAACCCCCGCTGCGCCAAGTTTCATATGGTCGTGACGACTTTCCGATTGCTACGGCAGGCAGTGTAATGCGTCCGCGGGCACGGAGCGTGCTTGCAAGGTCGGTGCCAATCCCCTGATGAATGACCTGGAATACTTGTCGACAAACCGCACAAACAGCAACGCATGCCGCGAAACAATGAAGCACGCCGCCCAGAACGTAAAGCAGACCACCCCCAAAAGTACAGGAGATCACCCCAAAAAATATCATACCACCGTAACAACAAAGGAAACCACCAACGGAATTACGCAGCCCACCCAAAAAGTAAAGCCGACCACGGAAAGTAAAGCAGACCACCCAGGAAAGTCGAGGCCTCCACCCAACAAGTAAAGCAGACCATCCCAACAAGTAATGTAGCCCACGCCAAAAAGTGAAGCAGACTGCTTAGGAAGGTGGATCAAGCCACCGTAAAAAAACAAAGGAAGCCACCAATAGACCTACGCAGACCACCCAAAAAGCAAAGCCGACCACCAGGGAAAGTAAATCAGACCACGCCGAAAAGTAAAGCCGACCAGAGACAATAAAGCAGACCACCCAAGAAAGTCAAGGACGCCAGCCGACAAGTAAAGCAGACCATCCCAAAAAAGTAAAGGAGACCACCCCAAAAGTAAAGCGGCACACCCACGAAGGTAAACCAGACCACGTCAAAAGCAAAGCCGACCAAGGAACGTATAGCAGACCACCCAGGAAAGTCAAGGGCGCCACCCAAAAAGTGAAGCAGACCATGCCCAAAAAATAAAGGAGACCACCCCAAAAAATAAAGCAGAACCCTCACGAAACCAAACCACGCAAAACAGTGAAGCCGACCAAGGAACGCAAAGCAGACCACCTAGGGAAGTCAAGGACGCCACCCAAACAATAAAGCAGACCATCCCAAAAAGTAAAGGAGACCACCCCAAACAGTAAAGCAGACCATTCAAGAACATAAAGGATACCACACCGAAAAGTAAAGCCGACCACGGAACGTAAAACAGACCGCCCAGGAAAATTAAGGACGCCACCCAAAACGTAAAGCAGACCAGTCCAAACAGTAAAGGAGACCCCCCCCAAAAAAAAAGACAACTCAGGAAACTAAACCATACCACACCAACCAGTAAAGCCGACCACGGGAAGTAAAGCAGACCACCTAGGAAAGTCAAGGACGCCACCCAAAAAGCAAAGCAGACCTTCCCAAAACAGTAGACCACCCCAAACAGAACAGCAGACCCCTCAGGAAAGTAAAGCAGGCCACCCAGAAAAGTAAAGCCGACCAAGGAACGTAAAGACGACCACCCAGGAAAGCCAGGGACGCCACCTAACAAGTAAATCAAACCATCCCAAACAGTAAAGGAGACCACGCCAAAAAGTAAAGCAGACCACTCAGGAAGGTAAATCAGACCACCCTGCAAGCAAAGGAAGCCACCAATAGACTTACGCAGAGCAATCAAAAAGCAAAACCGACCAACAAAAAGTAAAGCCCCGCAAAACCGAAAGCAAAGCCGACCAAGAAAAGTAAATCAGACCACCCAGGCAGGACAGTCAAGGACGCCACCGAAAAGGTAAAGCAGGCCATCCCAACAAGTAAAGGAGACCACCCCACACAGTAAAGCATACTACTCAGGAAAGTAAGCCAGACCACGCCGAAAAGTAAAGCAGACCAAGGAATGTACAGCAGAACACCCAGGAAAGTCAAGGACTCCACCCAAAAAGTAAAGCAGACCATCCCAACAAGTAAAGGAGACCACCCCACAAAATACAGCAGACCCCACAAGAAAAAAAACAAAACCACACCGAACACTAACATCGGCCACGGAAAGTAAAGCAGACCACCCAGGAAAGTCAAGGACGCCACCCAAAAAGTAAAGCAGACCATCCCAAAAAGTAAAGGAGACAACAACAACAACTAAAACAGACCACTCAAGAAACTGAACCATACCACGCACAAACGTAAAGCCGACCAGTGAAAGTGAAGCAGACCACCCAGGAAAGTCAACGACGCCACCTAAAGAGTAAAGCAGACCATCCCAAACACAGTAAAGGAGACCATTCCAAAGAAAAAGCAGACCACCCAAGAAAATACACCAGACCACGCCGAAAAGTAAAGCCGACCAAGGACAATAAAGCAGACCACCCAGGAAAGCCAAGGACGCCACCCAAAAAGTAAAGCAGACAATCCTCCCCAAAAAGGACACCACCCCAAACGTAAAGCAGACCACTCAGGAAAATAAAGGAGACCACACCAAAAAGTAAAGCCGACCACGGAAAGTAAAGCAGACCAACTAGGAAAGTCAAGGACAACACTCAAAAAGAAAAGCAAACCATCCCAAACAGTAAATGAGAACACCCCAAAAAGTAAAGCAGACCACTCAGAAAAATAAACAAGACCACACCAAAAAGTAAAGCCGACCACGGAAAGTAAAACAGACCACCCAAGAAAGTCAATGACGCCACCCCGAAAGTAAAGCAGACCATCCCAACACAAAGTAAAGGAGAACACCCCAAAACGTAAAGCAGACCCCCTGGAATGTAAAAGAGACCACGCCGAAAAGCAAAGCCGACCACGGAAAGTCGGAGGTTGGGGGGAGAGATTGAAGTGGAACGGAGAGCCCCCCTACCGGGAAATCGATTTCGGTTTCGTATTCGTGCGTGCCGTGCGTGCGGGCGAGGCGAAGCTGCGTGGGCGGGCGAGAGGAAAGTCTCCTGTGGCTGAGGCGCGGCCGGACCAAATGATTGTGCCCCGGGCGTCCGGTGGCCCGCGGTGTCCCGCCGGTGTCAGGAAAGTCTCTTGTGGCTGAGGCGCGGCCGGACCAAATGATTGTGCCCCGGACGTCCGGTGGCCCGCGGTGTCCCGCCGGTGTCCCGATGATGATAATGATGATGATGTTGATGATGTTGATGATAATGATGATGATGGTGATGATGATGAAGATGATGGTGATGATGATGACGGTGATGTTGATGATGATGATGATGTTGATGTTGTGGTTGGTGATGTTGATGTTGATGATGATGTTCATTGTGAGACCGATTGTGAGATCGATTGTGAGATCCATTGTGATATCGATAGTGATATCGATAGTGAGATTGAATGTGAGATCGATTGGGAGATCGATAGTGAGATCAATTGTGAGATCGATCGTCAGATCGATTGTGAGATCGATCGTCAGATCGATTGTGAGATCCATTGTGATATCGATATTGAGATCGATATTGAGACCGAATGTGAGATCGATTGAGAGATCGATTGTGAGATCGATTGTGAGATCGATCGAATGAGATCGATAGTGATATCGATCGTGAGATCGATAGTGAGACCGAATGTGAGATCCATTGTGAGATCCATTGTGATATCGACCGTGATATCGATAATGAGACCGAATGTGAGATCGATTGTGAGATCGATTGTGAGATCGATTGTGAGATCGATAGTCAGATCGATTGTGATATGATGATGGTGATGATGGTGATGATGGTGATGATGGTCGTCGTCGTCGTCGTCGGCGCCATTTTCGTGTCGTCGTCGTCGTCGTCGTCGTCGTCATCGGTCGTCGATCGTCGGCCGCCGGTCGCCAGCCTCACGAGGGTTCCCCCGCCGCCGCCGTCGCCGTCGTCGCCGTCGCGGCCGTCGCCGTCGCTGCCGTCGCTTCCAGGTGGTTCCCCTGCCGTCGCTGTCGTCGCCACTCACAGCTCGAGGTGCCCTGCGGGGCACCAGTCGGGCGCTCGCCTCTCTGGAACCCACGCGCCACGCCGACGCCCTCCAGTGGCAGCGGCGCGCGCGCGGGCTCATGGCTCCCGTTGACAAGATGCCGAAGGCAGATCATCATCATATCGACAGCGACAGCGAGAGCGAGACCGATCATGTCGAGTGCGCTTCGCCAACATCGCCACATCACATCACACTCGCGATCACAATCACACTCCTCGCTGGACTCGCCCCGCAGGCATCGTCAGAACAACAATCACCACTGTTGCCCATTGTTGGCCCCCTCTCCCCCACAACCTCATTATCACCCGCAGGGTGGTCGTATAGGTAAAGCAGACCACACCACCCAGGAACGTCAAGGGCGCCACCCAGAAAGTAAAGCAGACCATCCCCCCCAAAAAAGGAGACCACCGCAAAAGTAAAGCAGACCACTCAAGAAACTAAAGGAGACCACACCAAAAAGCAAAGCCGACCACGGAAAGTGAAGCAGACCACCCAGGAAAATCAAGGACGCCACCCAAACAGTAAAGCAGACCATCCCAAACAGTAAAGGATACCACCCCGAAAAGTAAAGCAGACCCCTCAGGAAAGTACAGGCGACCACACCAAAAAGTAACGCCGAGCACGGAAAGTAACGCAGACCACCCAGGAAAGTCAAGGACGCCACCCAGAAAATGAAGCAGACCATCCCAACAAAAAACAGGAGACCACCCAAAAAGGTAAGACAGACCGCTCAGGAAAATAAAAGAGACCGCACCAAAAAGTAAAGCCGACCACGGACAGTAAAGCAGACCACCCAGGAAAGTCAAGGACGCCACCCCACAAGTAAAACAGACCATCCCAACAAGTAAAGGAGACCACTCCAAAAAGTAAAGCCGACCCAGGACAGGAAAGTAAAGGAGACCACACCAAAAAGTAAAGCAGACCACGGACAGTCAAGCAGACCACCCAGGAAAGTCAAGGACACCACCCCAAAAGTAAAGCAGACCATCCCAACAAGTAAAGGAGACCATCCCGAAAAGTAAAGCCGACCACGGACAAAGAAGTAAAAGAGACCACACCAAACAGTAAAGCCGACCACGGAAAGTAAAGCAGACCACCCATGCAAGTCAACGTCGCCACCCAAACAATGAAACAACCCATCCAAAAAAGTAACGGAGAAAAAAAGCAGGCCACTCGGGAAAGCAAAGGAGACCACACCGAAAAGTAAAGCAGGCCACGGAACGTCCAGGAACGTCAAAGACGCCACCCAACAAGTAACGCAGACCATCCCCCCCAAAAAGGAGACCACCCCAAAAAGTAAAGCAAACCACTCAGAAAATTGAAACCGACCGCAACGAAAAGTAAAGCCGACCACGGAACGTAAAGCAAACCGCCCAAGGAAGTCAAGGACGCCACCCGCAAAGTAAAGAAGACCATCCCAACAAGTAAAGGAGACCACCCCAAAAAGTAAAGCAAACCACTCAAGAAAATAAACCAGACCACGCCGGAAAGCAAAGCAGACCAAGGAACGTAAAGCAGACCACCCAGGAACGTCAAGGGCGCCACCCAACAAGTAAAGCAGGCCATCCCAAAACGTAAAGGACACCACCCCAACAAGTAAAGCAGGCCACTCAGGAAAATAAAGGAGACCACACCAACAAGTAAAGCCGACCACTGAACGTAAAGCAGACCACCCAGGAAAATCAAGGACGCCACCCAAAAAGTAAAGCAGACCATCCAAAAACGTGAAGCAGACCACCCACGAAAGTCAACGACGCCACCCAAAAAGTGAAACAGCCTATCCAAAAAAGTAAAGGAGACCACCCCGAAAAGTAAAGCAAACCACTCAAGAAAAAAATAAGACTACACCAAAAAGTAAAGCCGACCACGGAAAGTAAAGCAGACCAACCAGGAAAGTCAAGGACGCCACCAAACAAGTAAAGCAGGCCATCCCAAACAGTAAAGGAAACCACCCCAACAAGTAAAGCAGACCACTCAGGAAAATAAATGAGACCGCACCAAAAAGTAAAGCAGACCACGGACAGTCAAGCAGACCACCCAGGAAAGTCAAGGACACCACCCCAAAAGTAAAGCAGACCATCCCAACAAGTAAAGGAGATCACTCAAGAAAGTAAAGGAGACCACACCAAAAAGTAACGCCGACAACGGCAAGTAAAGCAGACCACCCAGGAAAATCAGGGTCGCCACCCAAAAAGTAAAGTAGCCCAGCCCAAAAAGTAAAGGACACCACTCCAAACAGTAAAGCAGACCACTTAGGAAAATAAAGAAGACCACGCCAAAAAGTAAAGCCGACCACGGACAGTAAAGCAGACCACCCAGGAAAGTCAAGGACGCCACCCAAAAAGTAAAGCAGGCCATCCCAAACAGTAAAGGAGACCACCCCAAACAGTAAAGCAGACCACTCAGGAAAATAAAAGAGACCGCACCAAAAAGTAAAGCCGACCACGGACAGTAAAGCAGACCACCCAGGAAAGTCAAGGACGCCACCCCACAAGTAAAACAGACCATCCCAACAAGTAAAGGAGACCACTCCAAAAAGTAAAGCCGACCCAGGACAGGAAAGTAAAGGAGACCACACCAAAAAGTAAAGCAGACCACGGACAGTCAAGCAGACCACCCAGGAAAGTCAAGGACACCACCCAAAAAGTAAAGTAGACCATCCCAAAAAGTAAAGGAGACCACCCCCAAAAGTAAAGCAGACCACTCAGAGGAGTAAAGGAGACCACACCAACAGGTGATATCGTGATATCGTTTTATCTTGTCCCCCCCTCGCACCCACAATGAAAATAATTTGAAATCAACTGGGGAAAAAATTGTGTTGAAGCCGCAAGAAAGAAGGATGAGGAACCTCCCATGGATGTGCTTCCCTCTGCGCAATAAACAACATTGAGAACCGAGACGCTTCTGGAACCGAAGCAAGAAGACCAAACTGGTTCCGGAACCGAAAGAAGAAAACCGGGCCGGTTCTGGAACGGAGGTAAGAGAACAAGGCCGGTTCTGGAACCGAGGAAAGAAAACCAGGCTGGTTCCCTGCCCCCGAAAGAAGAAAACCGTGCCGATCCTGCAGCCGATGAAAGAAAACCAGCCCGGTTCTGGAACCGAGAGAAGAAAACCGGGCCGGTTCTGGAACCGAGAGAAGAAAACCGGGCCGGTTCTGGAACCGACAGAAGAAAACAGGGCGCTGGAACCGAGAGAAGAAAACCAGGCCGGTTCTGCAAAGGCGAGAAAACCAGCCTGGTTAACCGAGAGAAGAAAACAGGGCCGGTTCTGGAACCGAGAGAAGAAAACCGGGCAAGTTCTGGAACGGAGGCAAGAGAACAGGGCCGGTTCTGGAACCGAGAGAAGAAAACAGGGCCGGCTCTGGAACCGAAGCAAGAAAGCTGGCCCAGTTTTGGAACCGAGAGAAAAAAAAACTGGCTTGGTTCTGGAACCGACATGTCCGGGGCCGGTTCTGGAACCGAGAAAAGAAAATCGGCCCAATTCTGGAACCGAGGAAAGAAAACCGGCCCAATTCTGGAACCGAGAAAAGAAAACAAGGCCGGTTCTGGAACCGAGAAAAGAAAACCTGCCGGGTCTTGAACCCAAAGGACGGCAACCACTCAGGGGCTGGAGTATATTTTCTTTCGTCGGTTCTGCAACCGAGCGAAGAACATGTCTTTATAATTGATATAGTGGAAAAGAAGTTGTGGCGGATATACGAGATGCTAAAAACTGCAAGCTTCCGTATACCAAGTCGGAACATACCAATTCCATCTCGCCGAAACTGAAAACTTTACATACCGATTCGGAACATATTTTCTTTCTTCGGTTGCGCAGCCGAGAGAGGACAGCACGCTCAAAATTCGAATGTGTTTTCTTTTCTCGGTTCCAAAACCAATCCCTGTTTTCTTCTCTCGGTTCACAAACCGGGCCCGTTTTCTTTCCTCGGTTGCAGAACCGGCCCGGTTCTCTCGGTCCCAGAAACGGCCCGGTTCTGTTCCCTCGGTTCCAGAGACCGGCCGGCTTTCTTTCCTCGGTTCCAGAACCGGCCCGGTTTTCTTCTCTGGGTTCCAGAAGCGACCGTGTACAACGTGTTCTTCTTTCGGTTCCAACCCCGGCCCTGTTTTCTTGCCTCGGTTCCAGAAACACCCCGCTTTTCTTCTCTCGGTTCCAGAACCAGCCGTGTTTTCTTGCCTCGAAAATTCCAAAACCGGCCCGGTTTTCTTCTTTCGGTTCCAGAAACAGGCCGGTTTCTTTCTCTCGGTTCCAGAACGGGCCCTGTTTTCATACCTCGGTTCCAGAACCAGGCCGGTTTCCCTTCTCTCGGTTCCAGAACAAGGCCGGTTTTCTTCTCTCGGTTCCAGAGCTGGCCCGGTTTTCTTCCCTCGGTTCCAGAACCGACCCGGTTTTCTTCTCGGTTCCAAAACCGGCCCTGTTTTCTTATGTGGGTTCCAGAACCGGCCCGGTTTTCTTTCCCCGGTTCCAGAACCGGCCCTGTTTTGTTGCCTCGGTTCAGAACCGGGCCGGTTTATCTTGTCTCGGACGAAGACCCCGTTGGGCGCTCTGCCTTCGAATCCAAAACCCAGTTTGCCGATGCACGAGTTGACAACACATGATTATCATAGCATGATCATATCATGGCATAACATGCGTAGCGTGCTAGCAGTCATTTGCATCATCGTATACCGTCTATACGATGTTAATGCCGACGATGCAATCGTGCCCCTTTCAGTGGTGGCCTCCATGTCTTCTGATGCGTGTGCTATCCCAACATATTGTCCGATCATAATTGCCGTTGGCGATATTCGGCGATGCGTGAACGATATTTATGGCTTTCGCAAGCACGTCTCATGACAAGGTTACATGTCCTTCACAATATGCAATGGATGCGTCACTTCTTTTTGCCCTTTACCCGGAATTGCAAGCAACATCACAACGTCAAAACTTCACCGCGCTGCCCAGGAAGACGAGCAACGCAGAAAACCAGCATAACTGAACCTCGCTAAAGGCGCGTGACTGGTCGAGTGTTCGCCTCGACGAGCGCCAGCGAAGAACTCCAAAGCTGCTCGCGCATGCGGGTCAGTTCCCGACAGCGACGCGCCAGAGGCCGCGGAAGGTTCCGAGTCGCGCCTGCGCGCTTGCTCCTCCGCGGACTCGTCGGAGCTGCCCGCGCCGCCCTCAGCCCCCTCCTCGACGGGCTGGAGCAAACGCAGCGCCTCGAGCATCGCGCCCGCGAAATACTTGGCAAATTTCTCGCCGAAGTCGGCGTCGCCGCCGAGCTCCTCGGCGAAATGCTCGTTGCCCCCCGCCATGCGCATCGCGCGCCGGTCCAAAGTTGACTCGAGCCACTCGCGGTGCACCTCGTTGGCCGCGGCGCCCTCGAACTTCATCTAGCCAGTAGCGGCAACGGCCAAAGCGCCAGACCCCGCTGTAAAATCAACGACGTGAGTGACGTGGTGGTGCTCGCAGAGCCGCCGCCAGAAATTGAGCGGCTTCACTTCGCTGTGGGGACAGGGGCGCCCTTTTCACGTCAATGTCTTTCTGCGCGCGCCTCCCTCTCACCGCGCCGGCGGTTGTGTTTCCCAGGATGGGCGCTTTCGCGTCATGAGTCATTCGCGGAAGCTCCCGGCACTGCCGCATAGGCGCGCCCGTGTACGTCGCGGCAGAGCTCGTGGCCTCCCCGCGCAAATTGAACTCCGCGCGTTCCACTACCTTCACGACGCCTCTCTTCGGAATGGAGCATATGGCGACTTCCTCGTCGTTGCATGCGAAACAAGTCACTCGTCCTGCTACTCTGGGATCATCTTTCCTGCTCGGCTGCGCATGAACGCACCGGCACTCCTTCAAAGTGTGCGCGCCACAGGCTGCCAGACTATCCTCCTTCTCCTCTATCAACTTCCGGCTCAAACGGCTGCGACCATCAAGGCAGAGAACGATATCATTCACGGAACGCTTCTGGCTCGCGAAGTCCAACAGGCGCCCGAAGCGCTCCGCGTCGAGAACGACAGGCTCGCCAAAGTTCGCCGACGCACCGCTCTTGCTCGCGTTTGGAGGGAGGATGTCGGCCGACGCGACGAAGGCTCTCGCGTCGTTGATTTGTCCCGCTGAGCCTGTGCCCGAGGCGCATCTCTTCCCGCGCCTTCTGCAGTTGGGCGGCGCTGCGTTCCCAGCCAGCGACGCCGCCGACGGACGGCAGCGCCGCGAACGGAGCAGTCTTCCTGCGCAAGGACATGAGCAACTCCTTGGTCTTTTGAAGATCTCCCTTGTCAGTTTCTTCGGTCTCCGACGCCCCCATGGCCAGGCCAGCCGCCGCATTCTGCATTTGGTCCGCAGAAATGGTGCCTGCCGTGCAAGCTGCGACCAGGGCGCGGTACTTGGCGCCCGTCTATTTGCCGCTTTCGGTGAAGCATTTGTGCCGCAAAGAAGCAGGCGCAGCTCCCGGGGGGTCTCGCGCGACCAGCTCGCCGAGCTCCTCGTCGACATGGCCAGCCCAGACGCTCCGCGCGAAGTCGATGACCGCCTGCGCCTTGCCGTCCCGGCCCTGCTTGTCGCGGTAATTGGCCACGGGTGCTGCGAACATGTCCTCTAATCCCCCTCCAGTGTCGGACCTCTCTTCTCTCCGAAAGGCGGCGGCCAGGCCCCCTCGCCGGAGGCTGAGAAGCGCTTCGTAATGGCAAGCGGCGCACGAAACATGGAGACAGCAGACGACGCGCCCTCGTCGATCACCTCCGCCTCGCGAAGGATATGCGCGATGAGGTCTTGCTTCTTCAAGAGGGCGTGCGCCGTCGCCGGGGTCTCCGTCTCCCGCCCCGTGACCTTGCTCAGAGCGAGCCCCCCCGCCCCCCTGGGGGCCTCGGCTAAGAGCCGCGCCGCTCGCCGACAATCCAACGGCAACGCCGTGGACTCGCGGGAGGCAACGTTGTCTGACTTGCAGGAACCCGCCCTCGCGTTGCAAAGCTGCGACAACCGCGACAACGACGTGGGCTCGCGGCGCGCGAAGCAGAACGTCTCCGACAAAGAGTACGCCACGGCGACGGCCTCATCTCCGACGAAAGGCGTAACGTTTTTCAGCGCCTCCGCGTGCGACTCAGTGATCGGCTTGCCCTTGTAGCCATTGAGGGCGCTCGTCAGCTTCGGAAGGGGAAGATTTTCGGCCAGCGCCCTCTGGCTCTTCGACGAGCGACTCACCTTTTTTTCCGCGGGCTTCCAAAATAATCCGCGCCAGAGGCAGCGCTCGTAGAAAACGTTGTCTCAGAAAACGTCAGCGCGGCGAAATGGCAAGTGTCAGGGTCTGGGCAGAGACGCAGCCTGATCGGAACGCTCAGAGCTGCCTCGAACAACTTGAATGCGCGATCACTGTTGCCAGCAGACAGCGCCTCGGACATGGCGCCATGCCGCGCCATCGCGATCGCGTGGCCCGCCGGCATGGGCACGCCCGTTGGTTGACATGATCACCCTGGAGTCGGCATCGCTCACGCGTTGCGCAACCTTGTTTTTTTGCAACTCGCGCGGGGAGCGGCGCGTCGAACGAGTAGCGCCGCGACGGCGGGTGATCGAGAGGCTGCAAGAGCCTCTCCTCGCTCCACATCTCTATGGCTGCACCGAGCTGGCTGATGGAGACTGCGTCCTGAACGTCGCTGGCGAGCGCGCCAAGCATCCAAACCGTCCCAGCCGCCTCGTACTGTCCACTCTTGGCGTACTGCCCCCATCCAAATTGTCGTAGTTCATGACCTCCCGAAATGAGGATAAGGACGCGCCAGAGTCTGCAGCCGAAATTTTCAAGGGGGATGCGCATGGCGGAGGCAGACACTTTGAAAGGGATCCGCGGCTGGCGACCAGCCAGAAACTTCAGGGGAGTCTTGTCGACGCACTCCTTCGCCGCCCTGGCCCGCTTCCCCAGGAGCCCCATCTGGTTCTTAATCGAGTCCATCTCGAGCAGCTCGACGACTGCAAGCGGAGGGGGCGCTCGAGGCAACGATGAGGGCTGCGCTGCGCCAGACTTGACTTCCTCCAGGCGCGCTTTTTGTTCTTCCGGCGCTCCGTCGGCTCCTTGCTGCGGCGCCATGAGGGCGGAAAGACGCGCAAGGAGGCGCGCGCAACTCGCGTCTGGGCCTTGGCCCTTGCACCCGTATTTTGCACTGCTGCGCCATTGGGCTCGCGCTGGAAATCGTGGGCTTGCTGGGTCGGCATTACCTTTCGGCGTGGTCTGGCTTGCTTTCCTGAGTGGTCTGCTTTACTTTGTGGGGCGGTCTCCTTTACTTTTTGGGATGGTCAGCTTTACTTTTTGGGTGGCGTCCTTGACTTGCCTGTGCTTTCCGTGGTCGGCGTTACTTTTTGGCGTGGTCTCGTGTACTTTCCTGGGTGGTCTGCTCTACTTTCCGTGGTCGGCGATGCTTCCTGGCGTGCTCATTTGCTTTCCTGAGTGGTCTGCTTTACTTTTTGGGGTGGTCTCCTCGACTTTTTGGGACGGGCTGCTTCACTTTTTGGGTGACGTCCTTGGCTTTCCTGGATGGTCTGCTTTACGTTCCTTGGTCGGCGTTCCTTTTCGGCGTGGTCTGGTGTACCTTCCTGCGTGGTCTGCTTTACTTTTTTGGGTGATCTCCTTTACTGGTTGGGGTGGTCTGCTTTACTTTTTGGGTGGGGTCCTTGGCTGTCCTGGGCTTTACTTCCCGTGGTCGCAGTTACTTTTTGGTGTGGCATCCTTTGCTTCCTGAATGATCGGCTGTGCTGTTTTGGGAGGTCAGCTGTACTTGTTGGAATGGTCTGCTTTACTTGTTGGGTGGCGTCCTTGACTTCCCTGGGTGGTGTGCTTTACTTCCCGTGATCGGCTTTACTGTTTGGTGTGGTCTCCGTTACTTCCCTGAATTGTCTGCACTTTCTGGGGTGGTCTGCATTACTTTTTGGGTGGCGTCCTTGACTTTCCTGGGTGGTCTGCTTTACCTTCCGTGGTCGGCTTTGTTTTTTGGGGGTGGTCCCCTTTACATTCCTGGGGGGTCTGCTATAGTTTTAGGGGTGGTCTTCTTTACTTTTTGGGCTGGTCTGCTTTACTTTTTCGGTGGCGTCCTTGTCTGTCCTGGGTGGTCTGCTTTACTTCCCGCGGTCGGCGTTACTTTCCGTGGTGTGGTCTGATGTACTTTCCTGTGTGGTCTGCTTTACTTTTTGGGGTGGTCTCCTTTGCGTTTTGGGATGGTCTGCTTTACTTGTTGGGTGGCGTCCTTGACTGTCCTGGATGGTCTGCTTTACTTTCCGTGGTCGGTTTTACTTTTTGGTGTGGTCTCCTTTTTTTTCCTGAATGGTTTGCTGTGCGTTTCTGGGGTGGTCTCCTGTACGTTTTGGGATGGTCTGCTTTACAACACTGTTTGGGTGGCGTCCTTGACTTTCCTGGACGCCCCGTGGTCTGCTATGCTTGTTTGCGTGGTCTTCTTTACTCTCCTGGGTGGTCTGCTTTGCGTTTTGGGGTGGGCTCCTTTACGTTTTGAGATGGTCTGCTTTACTTTTTGGGTGGCGTCATTGGCTTCCCTGAGTGGCCTGCTTTACTTTCCGCGGTCGGCTATGCCCTTTGGTGTGGGCACCTTTCTTTTCCTGAGTGGTCTGCTCTACTTTTTGGGGTGGTCTCCTTTGCGTTTGAGGATGGCCTGCTTTACTTACTAGGTGATCTCTTTCGCGTTCCTGAATGGTCGGCTTTACTTTGGGTGGTCTAAGTGAAGGTTAAAGACGGGGCCTTCAAGGCAAGTGGTGGCCAGAAAACGCAGACAGGGCCAGACGGGGCCCGCGTTCCCGAAAGACGCCGAGTCGAGACACGCCCTCCCGAGAGGGGCCACCTAGGGCCGCCTCTCAGCACGGGCCAGGGAAGGCGGACGGCAAAGTCACTGGCTCTGGTCCCCAACCCGCCCACGCCAATCACGCAAGCACTGCGAGAACAGAAGCTACACATGATCGCTACCCAAGCTCGACTGCATTGCAAATACACAACGTGCACATGCAAATGCAGGAGGCATGACTCACTGAACAACCACTGCCCCCCCACCTCCACTGGGGAACAGGCGTGCAAGGCGAACCACCACTCAGAAGGCATTCCGAACACGCAGGGAAAAGACGTCTTACAAGGAGCACCAACCACGCTGCTCCAACCACTCCTCGATTCCAAACCTGGAGGCAGCGGCGCCCCGCCTGCAGTACCTCCAACGCTCGCTCCTTCATCCGAGGGCGCGTGCACCGTCGCGGAGCCAGCTGTGAGCCGAGCGCGGGCGACGGCCGCCCTCGCACGCCACCAATCACGAGCCGCGACCTCGCCGCGAGCCCTGGCGCCGCCGCCCCCACGGAAGAGGGCCTGCGGGAAGGCGTCAAGGTACGCGGCGGCGGCGGCAGCACCGCGTCCAGCAGGTACGGCAGCTGGCTGCTCCCCAACCGAACAAGAGGTGGCCACGTCGGCCTCGCCGTCGAGGATCACGCCGTCGGAGTCGGAGCACTCGCCAGCAGCGCGCGGCGGCGCCGTCAGAGCGCCCGCGGCCTGCACGAAGTCCACGTCGCAGTCAACCTCCGACACCCAAGGGAAGAGAGGGGAAGGCACGTAGCAATCGCCGATGAGGGCGCCACGCCCAACACGGGCGCGCCCAGCCAGCTCGAACTCCATGTTAAGCTGCTGCTGCGCCTCGCCGCACTCATCGACGTCCTTCCGGGCCTGCACCACCTTGGTACCGCCGTCGCCGGCAACGACGGGGTCAATCTCAGCTGGGGCGAAGGGCCTCGCAGCCGACCGCAACGCCGTGCGTACTCTTTCTGGGTGGTCTCCTTTACTTTTTGGGATGGTCTGCTTTACTTTTTGGGTGGCGTCCTTGACTTTCCTGGGTGGTCTGCTTTACTTTCCGTGGTCGGCGATACTTCCTGGCGTGCTTCTTTACTTTCCTGAGTGGTTTGGGGTGGGCAGCTTTACTTTGTGGGATGGTCTGCTTTACTTTTTGGGGTGCGTCCTTGACTTTCCTGGGTGGTCTGCGTTACTTTCCTTGGTCTGCTTTCCTTTTCGGCGTGGTGTGGTTTACTTTCCAGAGTTGTCTGTTGACGTTCCTGGGTGGTCTGCTTTACGTTCCTTGGTCAGCTTTACTTATTGGTGTGGTCTCCTTTACTTTCCTGAGTGGCCTGCTTTATTTTTTGGGGTGGTCTCCTTTATGTTTTGGGATGGTCTGCTTTACTTGTTGGGTGGCGCCTTGACCTTCCTGGGTGGTCTGCTTTACTTTCCGTGGCCGGCTTTGCTTTTCATTGTGGTCTGTTTTAATTTTCTGCGTGGCCTGCTTCACTTTTTGGGGTGGTCTCCTTGACGTTTTGGGATGGTCTGCTTTACTTTTTGGGTGGCGTCCTTTACTTTCCTGGGCGGTCTGCTTTACGTTCCCGGGTCGGCTTTACGTTTCGGGGTGGTCTGGTTTACTTTTCTGAATGGTCTGCTTTACTTTTTGGGGTGGTGAGCTTTACTTGTTGTGGGATGGTCTGCTTTGCTTTTTGGGTGGCGTCCTTGACTTTCCAGGGCGGTCTGCTTTACTTTCCTGGGTCGGCTTTACGTTTCGGGGTTGTCTGGTTTACTTTCCTGCGTTGTCTGCTTTACTTTTTGGGGTGGTCTCCTTTACTTGTTGGGCTGGTCTGCTTTACTTTTTTGGGTGGCGTCCTTGACTTTCCTGGGTGGTCTGTTTTACTTTCCTTGGTCTGCTTTGCTTTTCGGCGTGGTCAGGGTTACTTTCCTGAGTGGTCTGCTTTATTTGTTGGGGTTGTCTCCTTCACTTTTTGGGATGGGCTGCTTTACTTTTTGGGTGGCACCCTTGACGTCCCTGGGTGGCCTGCTGTACTTTCCTTGGTCTGCTTCACTATTCGGCGTGGTCTGGTTTACTTTCTGAGTGGTCTGCTTCACTTTTTGGGGTGGTCTCCCATACTTGTTGGGATGGTCTGCTTTACTTTTTGGGTGGCGTCCTTTACTTTCCTGGGCGGTCTGCTTTACTTTCCCGGGTCTGCTTTACGTTTCGGGGTGGTCTGGTTTACTTTCCTGAGTGGTCTGCTGTGCTTTTTGGGGTGGTCAGCTTTACTTGTTGTGGGATGGTCTGCTTTGCTTTTTGGGTGTTGTCCTTGACTTTCCAGGGCGGTCTGCTTTACTCTTCATGGTCTGCTTTACTTTTCTGCGTGGTCTCCTTTACTTTCCTGAGTGGTCTGCTTTACTTTTTGGGATGGTCTCCTTTACTTTTTTGGGGATGGTCTGCTTTGCTTTTTGGGTGGTGTCCTTGACTTTCCAGGGCGGTCTGCTTTACTCTCCATAGTCTGCTTTACTTTTCTGCGTGGTCTGGGTTACTTTCCTGCGTGGTCTGCTTTACTTTTTGGGGTGGTCTCCTTTACTTTTTTGGGGATGGTCTGCTTTGCTTTTTGGGTGGCGTCCTTGACTTTCCAGGGTGGTCTGCTTTACTTTCCTTGGTCTGCTTTACTTTTCGGCGTGGTCTGGTTTACTTTCTGAGTGGTCTGCTTTACTTTTTGGGGTGGTCTCCTTTACTTTTTTTGGATGGTCTGCTTTACTTTTTGGGTGGCGTCCTTGACTTTCCTCGGTGGCCAGCTTTACTTTCCTTGGTCTGCTTCAATATTCGGGGTGGTCTGGTTTACTTTCTGAGTGGTCTGCTTCACTTTTTGGGGTGATCCCCTTTACTTTTTGGGGTGGTCTGCTTTACTTTTTGGGTGGCGTCCTCCTTGGTCTGCTTTGCTTTTCGGCGTGGTCGAGTTTCCTTTCCTAAGTGGTCTGCTTCACTTTTTGGGGCGGTCTACTTCACTTGTTGGGGTGGTCTGCTTTACTTTTTGGGCGGCGTCCTGGACTCTCCTGGGTGGTCTGATTTACTGTCATTGGTCTGCTTTACTTTTCGGCGTGGTCTGGGTTACTTTCCTGAATGGTCCGCTTTACTTTTTGGGATGGTCTCCTTTACTTGTTGGGATGGTCTGCTTTACGTTTTGGGTGGCTTCCTTGGCTTTCCTGGGTTGCCTGCTGCACTTTCCTTGGTCGGCTTTACTTTTCGGCGTGGTCTAGATCCCCTTGACACTGCTTTCCCCAGGTGCGTTGAGCCTCCCTGTTCGAGCAAAAAACGTACAGCCGCGCGCATTCCAGATATACTAATGCGTGAGTAGCACGGAACATAAAAATGGTTTGGTCAGAACGCCCTATCTACAGGACCACGCATCAATACATCGGATGATGAAGATATTGCTGGATGGTTCAACTGACGACAACAGGCATCGCATCGTTTAGCAGCGCGCCGAATAACAATGCATCGCGTCGCAGAATGGAATGTTGCCGCGTGAAAAATCATCGCGTGGCGCCACGCAGCAGAGCACACTGTAACATAGACCATCATATCTCACAACACCGCAGAGCATCACAGCATAATAGAGTACAACATAGCAGCACGTAGCAAGCAATTGAGGCAACATCAGCACACTGCTTTACAAGACATAACACAATCGCGCACAATGCCCTGCGGTACCGTCGCATAGCATAGCATTGCATGGATGCCATAACTTCCCATAGCCTTGTGATCATCGCAATGCATCGCATATCGTGGCATAACATAACAACAATGGGACAACTTGCCCTACTTAGCGGTCCTAGTTGACTGGCACCAGAACTACCGACCACAACAAGAAACCTTCATGTAATGGGCAGCCGGTGGTGGACCAGGCAGCGTCCTCCTCCTCCTCCTCCTCCTCACTCCTCCCTCCTACCTCCTCCTCCTCCTCCTCCTCCTCCTACCTCCTCCTCCTCCTCCTCCTCCTCCCTCCTCCCTCCTCCCTCCTCCCTCCTCCCTCCTCGTCTCCCTCCCCCCGTACCCGTCTTGTCGGAAGAAGTCGGTGGAACCAGGAAGCAGGAAGGCGCTGGAAGTAGATTGGGTTTTCGCCCGCCCCCCGAGGAGGGACAAGGGACAACCGCTCGACTCTTGAAGTAGGAAGGCGCCTGGAGTACATCGGGGTCTGGGTGTCCAGGAATACCTACTCTAAACGACTGGCGTGCAACATAATTGAGAACTTGGGGCACGAATGTGTCGGGGCGGCTACGGGTGCAAGTCGACGCGATAATCCGAATCAGGTCTACTCCGATCGATGGCCGAAGGCTCTCAGCATGGCCGAGAAGCTCGCTCGCAAGCGTCTGTAGTTCGATCTCTCGACTCGCATCGCGATTGGTCTCACTCACTCCCCTCCCCTCTCCCTGTGTGAGGGAAGGGCTGGACGAAGAGCCTATCCCCTCCCGAGTCTCCGTTGGTAAAAAGCGGTAGCAATTAATGAAGGGCGATGATGACGGTTTTACCCTTCTCTACCGGTAGGAAAGCTACGGGGATCATTCCCCCTGTCTCTCCCTCCTTCCCTTCTTCCCAACCCTCCTCCCTCCACTTTCCCTGTCCCTCCGTCCTCCGCCCTCTGTTCCGTGTGCCGTAAGAGACGGCCACGGCGGACGCTGGGCACCTCTGTGAGCTTCGCGGACTCTCTCGCATGGGCGAAGACATCCATGCGCGGATTTCCAAGCGACTCGTCCCCCAGCCACTAGGGCGCCCCGAAACCCACTCAACAGGCCATGAAGATCCTCACGGGTGGGAATCCTTCGTCAGGTTCGCCTGGCAAATACTCATCCATCCTCCGACCTCTCCCCTCCTCCTGCCCTCCCACTTTTAAAGAACCTCGAGCCCCTTCCGAACCCAACCGGTTCTCTCTCTCAGCGTCTTGGCTGTAGAG
>CAUYUJ010002558.1:117500-130000 GCA_963575745.1 Prorocentrum cordatum | reverse complement strand
AAACACTTCCCCCCCCTCTCGACGGTGACGGAGGGCAGGCGGCGGGGGTGGGCGGGTTGGCGGGGTGGCGGGTTGGCTGGGGTTGCGGGGTGGCTGGTTGGGCTGGTTGAGCCGGTTGAGTTGTTTGGGTGGCTGGTTGGTTGGGTTGGCTGGTTGGGCTGGCTAGGGCAATTGGTTTCGACTACTACTACTACTACTACTACTACTACTACTACTACTACTACTACTACTACTACTACGACTACTACTACTACTACTACTACGACTACTACTACTACTACTACTACTACTACTACTACTACTACTACTACTACTACTACTACTACTACTACTACTACTTCTACTACGACTACTACTACTACTACTACTACTACTACAACTACTACTACTACTACTACTACTACTACTACTACTACTACGGCTACAACTGCGACGGCGACGTTTTCTAAGAGACGGCGACGACGACGACGACGACGACGACGACGACGACGACGACGACGACGACGACGACGACGACTACTACTACTACTACTACCACTGCTACTATCATCATTGCTGCTACGACGACTATCATTATTCGTATATTGGTGGTCGGGGTCACGACAACACTCAAAAAAATAACAGCAGGATAATGAAGGGAAACATCGACATGAACCATACTAGCACAGGTAACAATGGTGGAGGTCGGCTGGCTTCCAAGTACGTTCTTTCCCAGCATAGCGACCCACAGGTGTTTGTCTTCGGGACGTACCCTAGGCTGAACGGATCTCACCCGTCAGGCGGGCGAGGGCGCAACCTATGCCTATGACAGAATCGATTGTCCATGGCGCAAGTCATGGTGAAATTCATGCGGCAACTTATGGCGCAACTTGCGACGCACGGCATGGCGCACTGCACAACCTATGGCGCAACTGATGGCGTAACCTCTTGACAAGAACTGTGGCACAACCTACGATGTCACAATCTACGGCGCAATGCAGACCCCATGGCCGATGGCGCAACGCATGGTGCGACCTGCAGCGCAATACTATAGCAACTACCACGGTGCAGCCCATGACCAATGGCGCAGCCCACGGCGCCACGTATGGCGCCACTTGTTGCGCACTGCGCAGCGCAAGTCATGCTGCATGGCGAAACATACGGCGTAAAATATTAAACAATTCATGCCGTAGTCAATGGCCCATCTATGGCGCAACTCATGGCGAATTCGACTTCACGACCTCTGGGGCAGCCATTGCACAACCAATTGCGCAACCAACTGCACAACCCATGGCGAAACTTATGGCGCAACCAATTGCTACATACTGCGCGCAACATGGCGCACGGCACGACCAATGGCGCGAGCTCTAACAAACCCATGGCAAAACCTCCAACGAAACCATATGACGCTACCTATGGCGCAACCGGTATCGTAACCAATCTGGCAACTTCTGCCGCAACCCAGGACACAACCTCTGATGGAATGCGTCGCGCAATCCATGGCACAATCAATGGCCCAACCACTGGCGTAGCTGAAGGTGAAACCTCAGGATCCTGGGGGGGAGGGGCGACGTAGAAGGGAGGAGAGAGGAGAATTACGACACAACCTCTTGCGCAACATATTGCGCAACCCAAGGTGCAACCTGTGGTGCAACCCATGGCGACATCTTCGACGCAAACGCTTTGCACACCCTATGCCGCAATCTATGACGCAGCTCATGGCTCACCGTATGATGCAACCCGAGATGCAACTTATGCTGCAACCCATGTCACAGAAGATGGCGCAACCTCTGACGCAACCTCTGGCGCAACATACGGCGCAACCTGTGGTACACCACATGCCAAAACCTATCCTCAAACCCATCGCGCAATCTATGGCTCAAGCTCCGACCCAAATATGTGGCTTCTATGGCGCAATCTCACCTCTGGCGAAGTCTCTGCCACAGCGCATGACACTCCATATGGCGCAGGAAATGGTGCAATGGCTGGCGCAGCTAGTGGCTCAAGTTATAGTGCTACTCTGGAGCTCGAGGCAGGAGATACGTGGGATGCGGGAGGGAAGGTAGTGGTGGAACGAGAAAGGAGAGAGAACGAAGGAGGATGAGGAGAACGACGACGACGATGCCGAAGCCGCGGACGAACACCACGACGGGCGTTCCATGTATTTTGCCCTCACAGCTTCTGCGGAGCTACGCCCGGTACATACCTGCAGCTTGTGCTGCAGGGTGGAGGGCCACACAAGGCAAGCTGTCTCGTGAGTGTCTCCTGTGACCTTCCTGTCCAGCCTGGCCTCAGACAGCTTCACACAGCCCTAATTACTGACCCCAGAGAGAACCAATACACCTGGAACGACGGCTCACGACGGCCCCTGAGCGGCCCCCTGCCCATTTGGGAACACCCCTTTCACACGGACCGTGCCCCATGGGGAGCTCCACCGACGACTCTAGAGACAGGGTTCGCATGCTTCCCACCCTCGCCAGTGTCGGCGCACCCCTCACACACATCGTGCTCTATAAAGCTCCACCTGCCGCCTCAGAGGCAAAATCACGCGTCCCCTCGCCCATCTCGGCACACCCATCACGCGGATCGTCCCTCTCATGGAGCTCCACCTACAGCCCCAGAAGCAAACTTCGCACGCGTCCCCTTGCTCAACTCGGCAGCCCTCACACGGATCGTGCCCCATAGGTAGCTCCGCCTGCGCCCCAGAGGCAAGACTCTTGCGCGTCCCACCGCCCATGGCGGCACAGCCATAGGGTGCTCCACCCACGACCTCTGAGGCAAAATTCGTATGCGTCCCCCCCTCTCGGCACACCCCTCACACGGACCGTGCCTCATATAAAGCTCCACCTGCGGCCCCAGAGGCAAATTCCCACGCGTTCCCGCGCCCATTTCGTCGCGCCTCTCACGCGGATCGTGCCCCAAAGGAAGCTCTACCGGCTGCTCAAATGAGAGGTTCGCATGCGCCCCCCAGCCCATTTCGACACACCACCTGCGCGGATCGTGCCTCACATGAAGCTCCACCTACAGCTCTACCGAAGGCGATTTCGCACCACGGATCCTGCCCCATAGGGAGATTCACCACCATCTTTACATGGAGCTTCTGAGGGTTGGGTCCCTGGCCAGGCTAATATAGGAGGGCGCCAGCTGGATCACCCAAAGGGGGGGGGGGGATTCGGAACCCCCCCCCCCCCCCCCTTTGCCCGAGCCGTCCCCGTCGTCGGCGAACCCCCCCCCCCCCCCCTTGCCCGAGCCGTCGTCGGCGAACCCCCCCCCCCCCCCCCCCTCCCCTTGCCCGAGCCGTCGTCGGCGAACCCCCCCCCCCCCCCCTTTCCCGAACCGTCGTCGGCGAACCCCCCCCCCCCCCTTTCCCCGGCTCGCGCCCCGGCTCCGGAACCCCATCCCTACCACCCCCGCCCCGACCCCCCCGAAGCCCTAACCTCTAACCCAAACCCTGAACCCTAATCCATAATCCCTAACCCGAAGCCTAAACCCTAACCGTAGACCTAACCCTGACCCCAAACCCTAACACTAAGCCTAGCCCTAACCTAAGCTCTAAACCTGAACCCTTAACCCTAGCCCTCAACCCTAATCCCTAACCTCAACCCTACCCCTCACCCTAAACCCTAAACCCTAACCCTAACCCTAAACCCTAACCTCAACCCCAACCCTGACCCTAAACCCTAAACCCTAGCCCTAAACCCTAAACCCTAACCCTAACCCTAACCCTAACCCTAAACCCTAACCCCCAAAACCCTACACCCTAAACCCTGACCCTAAACCCTAACCCTAACGCTAACCCTAACCCCTACACCCTAATCCTTAACCCTAACCCTAACCCTAAACTCTAGCCCTAACCCTAACCCTAAACCTTAACCCTAACCCTAAACCCTATGACCTAACCCTAAACCTTAACCCTAACCCTAAACCCTGAACCCTAAACCTTAACCCTAAACCCGAACCCGAACCCTAACCCTAAACCCTCACCCTAACCCTAACCCTAAACCTTAACCCTCAACACAAACCATACCCCTAACCCTAAACCCTAACCCTAACCCTAAACCCTAAACCCTAACCCTAACCCTAACCCTAACCCTAACCCTAATCCCTAACCCTTAACCCTAACCGTAACCCTAAACCCTAGCCCTAGCCCTAACCCTAACCCTAAACGCTAACCCTAACCCTAAACCCTAAGAACTAACCCTAACCCTAACCCTAACCCTAATCCCTAAACCCTAACCCTAAACCCTAAACCCTAAACCCTAACCCAACCCTAAACCCTAAGCCCTAACCCTAAACCCTAACCCTAACCCTAACCCTAAACCCTAAACCCTAACCCTAATCCCTAAACCCTAAGCCCTAACCCAACCCTAAACCCTAGACCCTAACCCTAAACCCTAACCCTAACCCTAACCCTAAACCTTAACCCTAACCCTAACCCTAAACCCTAACCCTAACCCTAATCTTAACCCTACCCCTAAACCATAAAGCCCAATCCTCACCCTAAACCCGAACCCTAAACCCTAACCCGAACCCTAAACCCTGACCCCTCAATCTCTAACCCTTATAATTATTAAACCCTAAATCCTTCCAAACCGGCCGCTATGCAACCCGGCCTCCATCCCTTGCAAAAAATATTATTTCCTGATCATGCGATCAAAAAACGCTATTTTTAACAATGCATTATGCCCGGCCCCGGTCGCGACCCGGGCTCATCCATTGCAAAAAATACTATATCCTGATCATGCGATCAGAAAACCATATTTTTTACAATACAAAGTGCCCGACCCGGGTTGCGGCCGGGTGTGTAAACCGGAGTTTTACATGGGACAAATATTATAAACTCAACATCCTGCTCTTGCAACATGTGGCCATTGTCATATTCCATTGCAAAAAATACGACAAAAGTGCACACGCGCGCGGCGGCCCCGTATGCGTACCGGAGTTTTATATTGTAAAAAATTATAAACTGCAGATTCTGCCTTTGCAAGATGTGTGCATGGTACTATTCCATTGCAAAAATACGACAAAGTGCACAAGCGCGCGGCGGCCGCGCGATCATGGCCAACTCCTTTGGAAATTTTAATGTTTTTTCAGCACTGGTGCTATGCGACAGCCACGCTAGAGGCTGCGGTTATCCAGATGTTGTGGAACTCGCCTTTGTGCTAATCTATGTTATGCTGGCATAGCATACGAGAGGCGTTGCATAGCAAAGCACGTTGAGGTCGGGCGAACCCTAGAGTCCGCCCGACCCGAACCGACCCGCTTGTTAGGGTTCACGCGTGTCAAGTGTATACGCACCATACTTTAATGTCCCGCCCGCCCGACCCGACCCGCCCGTTAGGGTCCGCCCGACCCGACCCGACCCCCCCGTTAGGGTCCGCCCACCCGACCCGATCCGACCCGCCCGTCAGGGTTCACGCGTGTCAAGTGCACACGCACCATACTTTAATGTCCCGCCCGCCCGACCCGACCCGCCCGCTAGGGTCCGCCCGACCCGACCCGACCCGCCCGTTAGGGTCCGCCCGCCCGACCCGACCCGCTTGTTAGGGTTCACGCGTGTCAAGTGTACACGCACCATACTTGAATGTCCCGCCCTCCCGACCCGACCCGCCCGTTAGGGTCCGCCCGACCTGACCCGACCCGCCCGTTAGGGTCCGCCCGCCCGACCCGACCCGACCCGCCCGTTAGGGTCTCCCGCGCGCGCGCGCGGCCGCCGCCTCTTTGCTAAGCGCTTGCTCCCAGGCTTGCTATGGTATGCTATGCTATGCTACAACCACGGTATAACATGAGAGGAGAGATGATCTTTATGTGGGGGTGGAGATGCGGGGGGGATTGATAGCCACCGCAGGTGATTGCCTATGCAGGTAGGTATTCCTGGCCTTGCCCTGTTATACCCGAACCCTAAACCCTAATGCCTAACCCTAACCCTAAGCCCTAACCCTAACCACCCTAAACTCTAGCCCTAACCCTAACCCTAAACCTTAACCCTAACCCTAAACCCTATGACCTAACCCTAAACCTTAACCCTAACCCTAAACCCTGAACCCTAACCTTAACCCTAAACCCGAACCCGAACCCTAACCCTAAACCCTCACCCTAACCCTAACCCTAAACCTTAACCCTCAACACAAACCATACCCCTAACCCTAAACCCTAACCCTAACCCTAAACCCTACACCCTAACCCTAAACCCTAAACCCTAACCCTAACCCTAATCCCTAACCCGTAACCCTAACCGTAACCCTAAAGCCTAGCCCTAGCCCTAACCCTAACCCTAAACGCTAACCCTAACCCTAAACCCTAAGAACTAACCCTAACCCTAACCCTAACCCTAATCCCTAAACCCTAACCCTAAACCCTAAACCCTAAGCCCTAACCCTAACCCTAAACCCTAACCCTAACCCTAACCCTAACCCTACACCTTAACCCTGGCCCTAACCCTAAACCCTAACCCAACCCTAAACCCTAAACCCTAACCCTAAACCCTAACCCTAACCCCAACCCTAAACCTTAACCCTAACCCTAACCCTAAACCCTAACCCTAATCTTAACCCTACCCCTAAACCATAAAGCCCAATCCTCACCCTAAACCCGAACCCTAAACCCTAACCCGAACCCTAAACCCTGACCCCTCAACCCTAACCCTAAACCCTAATGCCTAACCCTAAACCCTAAGCCCTAAGCCCTAACCCTAACCCTAAACCCTAAACCTCGCTCGCCCCGGACCCCTGCGGAAAGGGGAGGAGGGGGGTGGGGGGGGTCCGAACCCCCCCCCCCCCTTCAAGGGGGAGGGGGGGGGGGGTTCCGACCCCCCCCCCCCTTTCAAAGGGGGGGGGGAGGGGTTCGACCCCCCCCCCCCCCCTTAAAGGGAGGGAGGGGGGGGGGGGGGTTCTCGGACCGCCCCCCCCTTAAGGGGGAGAGGGGGGGGGGGGTTGGAATCCCTGGAGCACCCCCCCCCTTTTCAAGTCCAAGGTGATCCACTGGCGCTCTTTCCTAATATAGGGTCTTTTTCCAAACGCGGGAGCCCTCCATGTGAGGGCTGGATGCTCCGTTCATCAAATGGTCCGCCTCCGCGTGTGTGCACGACGCGATACAGGGGAAAGGGAAGAAGCGAAGCGAAGCCAAGGCGGCCGAGGTGCACAAACTTCGGCCCTCGGCGCAAAGCTGGCACCTTCAATCCCCGCGCGCAGCATGGCAGGTGCACGGGACCAGGGCCCAGGTCATGTGGACCTGGACTACTAGCTCGACCAAGGCCACCCTCTGGGCGCTGAACTTTGTGCAATTGTCGGGAAACTGTCGGTTCCCGTGGTCGCCTAGCTGAGTGCTTCCGCCCTGATGGCAGTGCAGCGCGCGGCCTGGAGCAATCGATGGCGTTTCAGAGCGGCTGCTGAAGACAACCTGCGGTAGCCCATGATTTTTCCCCGCTCACGCGACCTCTGGCTCGCTCGCTCGCGCGGTCCTGAGCGACTGCCTTGGCGCTGGGTCTCGACCTGTATCATGTTGTTTGGATCAAGTGGCCTACCTTTGGGGGACATGCATCCTCGTGGACTGTGCAGCCAGCGGCTTCCGCGCGCGATCAGGCTCCATTGCCATCTGGAGCCGCTGCTTGACATATTACTATCCGCAAGGGCACTTAGAAGTCGGCGAGCGGGTCCTGCCTCAGCTTGCACGCCACGTCATTCGTAGCGTCTTCCACCGGATACCTCACGTTTTTGTTGTTTCCTTTTCCTTGTTTATATTACTGCGGTTTCCCGAAACCTTGAACCCAAACTTTTCATTTCTGGGAGGTACTTTTTTACTTCCGCCACCTTCCGCCGCTTTCCTTTTTTGAACACTACGCCCGCAAGTCTCAGCAACAAGACGTCTCGTGGTGGGCCTGGCTAAAAAGTCAACCGGAAGCGGCGCGACAGAAACACTTAAGATCCTGTCGGGGAGCCACGAGGAAACACGTGCGGGGACCGCCGGAGACGAGGAAGGCGGGGTGGCCCCATCTCCATCTCCAACGTGCCACCTTACGTGTTCCCACGGAGAGTGGGAGGGGCTACCCAAGCATAAAAGTTTAGACCAGCAGCAACAACGAATCTCAACTCGCGCCCCCCGCCTCAACTCGTCGACCCACAACTAAATAGTGCGAAGCTGGGCAGGGCGAGCGAGCTGTAAAAAACTAGAGAAGGGGAGTTGGGAAAAAAACCCGCGGGAAGCGGAAGGAAAAGGAGCACGCCAATCGTCACAACAACGTTTGCCGTTACGACGCCGCCTGCCGTTGCGACGCCGCCTGCCGTTACGAAAACGCTTGCCGTTACGACGCGGGCTGGGTTTACTGCTCCTTGCGAGCATTCTTCCCCTGGGGGGGCGAGCCGCCCTTGCCCTGCTTGAGAGCGGTTCTCTCGATTGCCTTGTCTTGCTGCGGGGTGCATGGTCGAAACCTAAATTCACCTGGCAGGCCTGCAAGCGCCCGTTCAGGCGCAGCGTCATCAGCCCGAGGTCCGCGTGGTGGTCCACGGCGAACACCAAGCGGACGCTCTGCTTGCCTTCGTCGTCCTCATCGTCCTGGTTCGTCAGCTCGACGCTGAAGCAATGGGTCGCCGTGAAACGGCAGTCCGCGTCCTGAACCAGCGCCCCGTACTCCGAGAGGGTGTCGAGGGCCTGGAGGGTCGCCGCCGCCATCGCGCCCTGCTTCGCCGCGTCGGCCACCTTCGCGCCAGCGGCCTTCACGGCCTCATCGAAGCGAAAAATGAATTGCTCGGCGTAGGCGTCGGGGCGCTTGTCCAACGGGTTCCTCTTGAACTCGCCGTCGCCCGCGTCCTCTCGCGCCTTCTTGTTCGCGGTCTGGTAGCGGTCGGCCCCGGCTCCGAGAGCGCTTGCACCAGGCACTCATTCAGCAGCGTGACCGTGAAGTTGTCGTCCCTCGCGTCCCCGAGGTTCTTGTCCTCGTGTTGCAATATCAGCTTGGCAATAAGGAGCGTGAGACGACGTGTGTCCGCGGCCCCGCCCTGGCTGTAGGCGGCCGCCTTCTCCTCCCCGTTGCCCTTTTCCTTTCGTGCTGGACGCTTGGCCCCCTTGGTCATCTCCTCGAGGCGGAGGTGGAGGCGAGGTGGAGGCGAGCCCTGAACCCCCGCGGCTAGTACTACATCAGAGCGAAGCGCACGGCGCCGCCCCAATCGAACATGCTTCACGAGACTATCTTTCCAAGCCGAGTGCTTTAAACACCGAGGGTACTGCTGTGCCAAGACTGTCTCCACGGAAAAACCCGGAGAATTCACCACGACATGGTGCGCGCGAGAACGGTGATTATCAAGTCCCTTGGGACCTTGACGAGGACGACCGCATTCAGGACAGGGGAGTAGCTGGGCAAAACTATGTAGCAGTGAGGTGCACTCGAGACGTCCTTCGGCTCAAACGAAAAACGTCCAAACCCGGCGGCGTGGACAACTCGAGTAGGATCTTTATCGTCAACGTATCCGCTGGCAGCGGCTCGGAATGCAGGGCGAATGACATGTTGCCACCAACGGAGGCGACGCTCAAGCAAGTTAGAAGCAATCGTTGGCATCTTAGCCTGTCGGCGAATCTTGCTGTTCGGCTTTTTGTGCAGCTGCGAGGGCGACCTCGAAAGAGAACGCAAACGCCAGTTCTGCCATCTTTCCAACTTCTGGAGATCGCCAACGTACAACAAGTGTAACCTCGAACGCATACAACGCAGTATATCGAATCAAGGAAGTCCACAGACGTCTCCGTAGATGCCGGCTGAAATGGCCTCTGACGCTCGTGTCTGGAGGCGCGCATGAGCTGTTTTGGCTGCTTGCGCTCGGTGGCGTGCCTCTTCTTAGCAGGTACCGTCAGCGCGAAAACGAACACCCAGATATCGAACGGATGCAACAGCATGTGCGGGCACAGGCCCCGAACAAGACGACATAATCAGCCCTGTAGACTTAGCCTGGGTACTTCTCTGCAACTGTTTTCCCCCTTCCCAACGAATGCCAACAATAGCGCCGTTTATCCCCGTTGACATGTATGTTACCTGCCGGAATTTCGTTCCGAAGGAAGTCGAGAAACCCACTTACTTGGTCGAAGTCCTGCAATATCGTGAAAGCCAGCGAATCGTCGACGAATCTAGCGTGTTTAAAGTCGATGCGATCACGATTCACATGCGTAAGATCATCCAGATGGCGCAACTTCTGGGGGGAAGGGTCGAAGACAACATCGTCGCAAGCGAAGTCAGACTCCTGTTGGTGTTGCGGTGACCCACTTGTTAGCAAATCGTATACTGCAATGGGCAGCGCAAGACTCTCGACTGACACTTGACGGACACCGCGGGACACTAACATATTGCGTGCAGTCCGGTTAGTCTTGACATCCGTGGCTATGTAGCCCGTGCCGTCGTGCAGCTCCTCCACTGTTAACAACACAGCTTGAGAAAGAACAGAAGGGCGCAGGGCTGCCCATATGTCAGCCCGATCGACGAGGTCGAACGCTTTCTCGAGATCAACCAAAGCAACCACCACCATACCTGGTGTCAAACGGCCGGAAATCCTAGAACGTTAACGACAAAGACGATATCGTCGCAATGCCTCCCCCACTCGTGCAACAGCGTCCCGCGAAGCCCGCCCCTGTAGTGTTCCAGACTGGGTGGCCGAGATGTTGGGTGCAAGTGCACGCGTCGCGGGCATGGCAGTGACGTTCATGTATGCCTTCCCCATGTGCCCTATGAATTTAATGGCGCGGTGATGGTCGCGTGGGTTGCGGCGGTCACCCTTGGGTTTGAGAAGACCGACCGCGTCCCCTTCTTTGAAGCGTTGAGCGGAACGCCCGTGAGCCTGACAAGCATAAAGAACTCCATGGGGAAACTGTAGAACTACAGGGCGACATAGTGTCCAGACTTCGGTAACAGCTCCTTCTGGGAGGTCTTCAGGAGGCTGGAGCGGAGACCACTTTAATAACTTGGGCAGGCTTGTAATTCGGCATGCGATCGATGGCCTTGCCGATGATATCGGCAGTCAGATCTCCAATTCGGTGCATGCCTGGGGCAGGGCCCGTTTGGGGATCCAGGGGGGCATCCAAGGGAAGTACCGTAGCTCCAAAGATATCCCCGAGAACCCTCGCACGAACCTCCATGTCCTTCTCCTCCCGGCCATCGAAGTACTCGAAACCAGTTTCTAGATTATGTGCAGTGACCATAGATGTTGATACCTTGGGTGCCAGACGACGGACAATGGCATGGGTACGACGTAGGTCGCCGACGGCATCCGCAGCTTCCGCTTCCGCCACAATTTCAGCTGTGCGCTGACGGTGCTCTGGCCGAACAGCTCGGGCCGCCGCCTGTGTGGCAACTTTGAGCTGGGCAAGAGCACTGCTGTAAAGCCAGGGGGCCTAATAATCCACATGAGCAAGCTGTCGTAAGAACAAATATTTCTTGTGAGCCAGCTGCAAGGTCGATTCGCTCAGGACCGGCTTCTGGACATATGCAGGCGCAATGGTGTGCTGTGGGGCCGCTGCCTCGATGACGGCACCTTCCTCCGCATAGATATACGACGAGGCGTCAGGACAACGACATTGGGGGCCACACTCAGATTCCCAGTCGCCGTGAGGACCCTTGCAAGCGAGTTCATCGGCAACTTGGACACGGAGCTCGGCAATCCGAGGGGGAAGTGGTGCATCAGGGAGTAGCGAACGAAGCATAGACAGGTCCTTTGACAAGCTCATCTCTCTTCCAGCGTATGTACTTTTGGGGGAGGGGGCGTTTTTTGACTCCAGGGCCCGTGTAGATATATGCTTCCACGGGACGATGGTCAACAAACCCGCCGAGACGAACAAGAAACGTACCTAAAGGATATGTTATATAACCGTATGACCCTTGTAAGTGTGTGCAGATATCATCTATGGTGCTCCACCCACTCCCCAGTGACCCAGTGTGTGTGTGTGCGTGTTTCATGTGCCATTGAAGCACGACCGACGACCGTACTCAACGCTTTCAGACCGTACATGTCCAAGAAGTCGATAAAGTTCTGCCCGTTGCGGTTCGTCGGAGGGCCACCGTGCTTACTACCCGCCACCCCAATATGAGGAAAATGAAAGCGAACGGTAGCGTTGGCATCGAAAGTGATGATGAGGGCCCTGCGCTGCGGGGATCTGACGGATCGCCCGTTCACACTGGTCCCAGAAATTGTCCTGAGCCTGGGTGTGGGCATGGTATACTGGGGCGGTATCCTGGCCTTGGGGTACGTTGGGCGGGTCGTTCGTCGGGGCGTAGCCGTTTGAGACGTATCGGTCCCGGTCCTGGCAACCTCCCCTCCGAAACCCAGTTCCTTGAAGGCGCCCTGGAAGCCAGACGTGCTTGCACCGCAGTTCTTGCCGAGAGAAGAGCTTCAAAGTGTATGCGATGAGACAGCCATCGTCGTGCGGCAAGTCGGGATAATGTGGAACCCCTCGCTGAAACATGGAACGTCCAGCTCCATCAGACTGCTCTGAAAGCAGCAGATGGCGACATTTGCACATCGGGCTAGTCTCATAATCGATGCTAAGCG
>CAUYUJ010002558.1:110000-112500 GCA_963575745.1 Prorocentrum cordatum | reverse complement strand
TCCATCTTGTCTGGATCCGAGGAGTTCTCTGGATTGAATATGGGATCTGACTCTCGCCGTGCTTCAAGAATCGACAAGTACGAAGAAACAAGCGGCGCCAACACCGCTTCGTTGAAACGAAGCTCCACTCGAGTAGCTTTGTAATTGCCGCGGTGCTCCTTGAACAACCCCTTCACGATGTCCACGTTCAAATTTCTGGCTGCCTGGCTGAGCGCCGGCACGAAAGCATTCTCATCGACACTGCGAATCACTTCGCACGTCGAGCCGCCCGCTGTCGCCGGCGTGAGGTCTTCAAGCTCCAAGTTGTGCCGGTCCTTCATGATGGCAGCGAAGAGGCGAGTTGCGACCGGCAGCATCGGCAACAATTCTTTCTTCAACTCGTAGTTTACCGTCTCCTCGGAGTCGACGCGTCCGGCAGCCATGCACAAGAAAATCTTGTCGACCTCTGTTCCCAGTTCACGAGCAATCTCGTCTTGTGTGGCGAGTATGTACTCACCGGCAACCTGCCTCTTGACCTCTTCACACAACTTGGAGCCACCACGCTGCTTCTTGACTGCATCCAAGTGGCTCTGCAAATGTAGATCAGCCTTGCTTCTCAGAACGAGGTACTGGACATGGTGCCGGCACATGCCGACCATGATCGCCGTATCAGCCTCTCTCACGCGATGGTCCAACACCAACACAATGAAGTCGAAGAAGCGCAATCCCTTGTCCTGAACGTAGGTTGCCGCTGGGTGATTTGTTGTACCTCCGCCAGGCAAATCCCAGAGATGCACCCGCTGGAACTTCCGACGTGCACCTGCCCGCGTGACCTTGGGCAAGCTTTGCAAGAACTGCTCGACAGGAGAGTCACGGCATGCCGTGGTGGACAGATCGAACTTATACTGATTGGGGATGCGTGTCCCTTCCCCCTGGGGAGAGACGTTCGCTTGATCGGCGCCCAAGAGCTCACAAACGAAGCTGGACTTCCCTACCCCGGTGCTGCCGACGAACCCGATGTTGTAGTGCCTCCCGCCGTAAAATTTCTGCAACCACTCCGGCACTACATCACCCGTGAGAGTTGAGCTGCTCGGTTGCGCTTCGCTCGGTGGCCCGGGAAAGCTCGGCGCGAGCGTCGGCGGTGTGGTGGCACTGCTCGGCTGTAGGCGAGTCTGATTGCATCCCATGGCTCGGTGTCGACGCAGCGCATGCACAGCGGACCGACGCAAAGGTAAAATGCTGTCCGAAATGGTTTCGAACTTGAGCGACTCCAAACAACCTCCCTTTGGAAGCCCATGCCAGGGTTTTGGCAAAATCTGCATGCAAGGGTTACGGGGGGCCTACTGCTGATACATTGGAGCAGATGAAAGCAAAGAAGACTGAGCTCGTGGTGGAACGTGTTGTTGATGTTCCCACTGTGAAACCACATGGATGCAGCCACATATATTCCAACACACACACACATACACAGACACATTCCAACACACACACAGACACACCGCCAACACCGCCTACACCACCGACACAGCCATCCCGTCCCTTAGTAAATTCTGTAGGTAGCAGGTATCAAGGTCACGAAACCACTTCTGCGGCACATCGCGGTCGCAAACCAAGCATCCAGGCCCCCCCAAGGCTTACAATGTTCGAATGAATGCTGAAGCAATGCATGGCTTCAAGGGGTCCCTTCGCCCATCCCCATCCCGCCCCCCAAACCCTCTCGATTTGCTTTGGAGCAGCGGCACCTGATGTGCACACCCGCCGTAATGCAGATGACTTTGACAATGGTCAAATGGGCATGGGACAACAATAAAGAAATCAAAGTCAGAATGCGGAGGACAGGAGGATAAGGGGAAGGGGAGGAAAGAAGAGAAAAAGGACAAGGAAAAGGACAAGGAAAAAGAGAGGACGAAACGGCAATGAGGGAAACGCTTAAGGAGAATAAGGACGAAAACAAGAAGGGGGAGGAGAAGAACGAAGAGGAAGGGAAGAAGAAGCAGGACAAGGGGAGGGGACGAGACGCGTGCGAAGAGGAGAAGGAAGGAAGGAAAAAAGGAACAAGCACGAAGCGGCCAGGAGGAGGGCGAAGAAAGACGCGCAAAGAGAAGGAGGGGGAAGGGGAAGTGGCGGAGGCGGCGGAGCACGGTGGAGGAGAGAGAGGGTTCGGAGGAGAGGGGGGGGGGTTCGGAGGATGGGGAGGCTTTCGGAGGTGGGTGAGGCTTTCGAAAGGGGGGAATGTTCGGGGGAGGGGCAGGTTTTCGGAGGAGGGTGATGATAGGAGGAGGAGGAGGAGGATGAGGAAGAGGAGGAGGAGGAGGAGGTTTTCGACGGAAGGGGACATTTTCGGAGGAGGAGCATGGGTTCCGAGGAGGGGGGAGATTTCGGAGGAGGTGATTTGGATTTGGCCTGATGGGTAGGGGGGGGCAAACATTTCCCTGCCAACTTTCGGTTTTGGTTTGTTTTTCTGCTTCTCAGGTATGTTTGGGTTCCCCCCCCCGTCCTCTCCTATATGCCACTCCTCCTC
>CAUYUJ010002558.1:0-105000 GCA_963575745.1 Prorocentrum cordatum | reverse complement strand
TGGCCCCCTGTCTTCCTCGTGGCTGGCTTCCGCCAATTTCCCGCCCTGGCCCCCTCCGGTTGAAGTAGTACATCTTCCCGGTGGGATCGCGGGCGGCCTCTGCGCGGCCGCGTCCAGGCTGCACGGAACCGAAGTGGGGTGCTCCTCCTCCTCCCCCTCCTTCTCGTCCTCCTCCTCCTCCTCCTCCTCCTCCTCCTCCCCCTCCTCATCCTCCTCCTCCTCCTCCTTCGCCTCCTCCTCCTCCTCCTCCTCCTCCTCCTTCTCCTACCCTGCGCCTCTGGCCCCCTCCAGGCGCTCCTCCCGCTCCCGGGAGAGGGAGCGGCGCTGGCCAGCAAAGGGGGGCAGACAGAGGAAGGACCAGACGATCCAAGAAGAGGCAGCAGAGAGGCGCATCCAAAAATCAGAGAGAGAGAGAGAGAAACACCGCTGCCCCTCACGAAGGCCATCCCGAAGCCGCACTCCAACGGGTGTAAATCGAGGAATGTTTGCCAGCGTTGTCCCCGGAGAGTGAGTTTGCGCACAAAGGACGTCAAAGATATGTGGTGGAAACGGTGGTGTAAATAGCCAATGATCACAAATGAACTGTCAACTCCACTGCTCGCGCAATCACCCCATCCACCCACCCGCAACTTGGTTTGCAAAGCCCGCGAGGCGGCAGTAGTTATGCCTGCCTGGCGCTGGCTGGCGCATCGTTGCGGCCGCGCTAACGCGCGTAGGCTCGCGCGCAAAGCGGCCAGCTAGCCTGGCGCGACTGGCGCGGCCGCGATGGCGCTGACCGCTGGGGACGTCACAGCTCGTCTCACAAGCCGCGCTGACGGGCGGGCACTTCATTGTGAGTCGGCGACATGGGCGGGCGCGGCATCATGGCGACGTCCGCAACGGCAGACACGATGATGATGGCAGCGATGCTAGCGACGACGATGACGATGATGACTGCAAGGCAGATGACGGTGCCGGTGCTGATCACGCCGATGACGATGATAGTGTCCAAGCATCGGTGATGAAGTTATTGGAAACATTTCGACATGCGCGCGCGGCCGACGGGCGCGAGTGGCCCGCATGGTATCATTTGACAGGGGTCGTGCCCTCCCCAGCACGCGCGAAGGGCGTTCGAATGATTTCAATATGCACGCGCGAGAGGCTCGCGTGGTCGCAGATGATGAACGTGTTGAAAGCTTGATGGCTGCACTAAGAATTCGCAAGAGCGCGTGCAGACTTGTTTGAACACTGATGATGACAAACCACGTGTTTTGATATGTTTCTGGACACTCGAATTTGACATCCGTATGACACTTGCCGTTTTTTGTTTGAGCGATTTTGGCATGCGCGCGACGACATTGCGTGTGCACTTCGTCTCATTTGTTGCAAGGGGTTTTGAACGTAGATTGTCTTTGCCCCAAAACATGTGCACACATGTGCTTAATTTCTTGCAGAGAATGGGGATAGTCCTGGCCTCAGGGTGGTGGTGGAACCCAATTCTCTTTTCGGAAGGAGAATCCATGTGGTTCAAGCTGTGTGTTGCAAACTATCTGGCGCCCACGAAGCGTCTACGGGCGGCCACCAGGCGAACACCCAGAAAGGCCAGCCAGCGCACGGGGAACCTATATGAACCCCCCTGGCGCCCACGAACGGCCAACATTGCGGAGAATCTTGTTCCACACAGTTTCTCGCCTGTCGCCTTCCCAATCCACTTTCGAGACCTCCACTCTTGTATAATCTGCCACACTTCAACCATCCACGACGCCACACCCAACATTCCTCGACAATAGTGCGGTAGCATGCCACACTGTCATACTCACTGGCTGGTCTATTGCATTTCTCCCGCTGCGGCGGCCTGGGAAATCCATCGCATCGTAACCGCTTCTCGGCACAAAGCTACGCGGTCAGCGGAACTACTTGCCCGTCCCATCGCCCTCCTTATCACGCTCACACTCCCAGCCCCCTTCTGGCACAATTGCCAAAGGGTCTGAGGAAACCACAACCCTGCCCCCCTGTCGACGTGGATGCCCAGCATCCGCTGCAGTTCTCACCAACCTTCTGCCCCCATCTTCCTCCCAGCATCAGCTAGCTAAGATTGAGCACGCGAGGGTCCCAAGAGCCCCCCCAAGACGGCCCAAAGGGGGCCCGGAGACGTGCCCCAAAGACATCCAAGACGACCCCAGAGGGTCCCAAGACAGCTCAAGAAAGCCCCCGAGACAGCCTCCCGAAGGTATCAGATGGGCAACAAAGGGCGCCCTAAGACAGCCCAAAGAGCCCCCTCAGAGGTCCCAAGAGCGAGTGTGATCATGTGATCTGCCTGGCGACTCTTTGAGCTTCTGGACGAAGGTGATCCAGCGCGTTCCCTCTTCTATCCTCCCACCCTCACCCCCCTTCGAGGAAGGGCGTGTCTCTGCTCTTTATGGGCAAACAGCCCCTCCCCACCCGACCGGCGACGAACCGGGAAGAAGACCCACCCCCCACCATCCCTGCCAGACAACAGTACAGCAGGCAGTTGGCGGCAACCTCTGTGCCATGTTCGGCGCCTCGCGAGCACTTTGCATTGCTTGTTTGACAAGGGCGACGGGGGTGCCATCGTATTGCTCCGCGTGCGCAGGCCCACCATCCCTGTCAAAACCTTCGCCAAGCAGCAGAGCGCACGCTGCGGCAGAACATTCGACCAAGCGCGGGCGCCCCGCGATCATTGTGCATTGTGATTTGGAAGGGATGATGGGGGCGCCCTGGCGCGCGCAGCGCACCTCGAGCGCACAAGAAGGCCTCAGGGAGACAGCCAATCATAGTTTTCCACACCCAACAGGTTGGGGCTGTTAGATTAAAAAGAGAGCTCCCGTCTGCCCACCCTGCATACCCCGGCCGCCAGACCCCACAGGATCCCGGGAATCTTTGAGTTTTCCGCCTCGAGCCCTCAACGAATGACGACACCATACTGCGGTCGCCAGACCCCACAGGATCCCGGGAGTCCCCAAGTGTCCCGCCTCGCGTCCTCGACAAATACCGACATCCTGTGTAACAGACAGCTCCGACGGGGCGGCGTCACGGCGTCACGCCGTCCAGGAGTCACGACGCATGAGCGAAGAAGCGCGACTTATCGACACACAGCAAACACGGATATCTATATCACGACGAGTATCCCATGCCAGAGCAGAGCATAACACAATATAGCACAACATAACATGAAAGCATGAACAGCGCACAACGAAACACGGCGGATAATACCATGACGACCTATCACACCATACCATATATGACATGGTGGGTCATGACAGCACATATAATCGCATAGCCTATCATGCAGTACATGACAAATCATACAATGACATCACGCACAATAACACAATACATCAGGGCAAACAATACTATAACATCACATACGCTGGAAGTGAACCCCCTACGGACACGAGTACCATGACATGCAACAATGCAACATACTTGAGCGATACTGCAATCGCATGATGCATCGTACATACCATGCTGACCACGGCGGGGTATACCACATCGTGACCTACCGCATCATATCATACCATGGCATGACAGACATACCGTGTCATAACACACCATCGCATACTACGTCATCTAGTTAAATACATCGTACAGTGAACGAGCGGGGCATACCATAGCGTGTCGTAACACAACATGTCATACCAGAACGTATTTGACCTGCTACTGCTGCCACTGCGCCAACGACTACACTGTAACATCATCGAATGTCTCGTACCTCAAGAATCATACCATAGCATAGCATACCATAACATGAGACATTGCGCTAAACACAATCGCATGTACGCGCAGAACAGGGACGAGAGGTATTACACAGCATATCTGAGATAGTATGTCTGTCAACGACATAACTGATAACGAATCCGCCGTCCCCCGCGTGCCGGGGGTTGAAACATCGTGTGACACATTGGGCTGTCCCCCTCCTGCTTTCCCCTTCCCCGGGGGTCCAAGGCACGAGCACGCACCCCATGGACTCTCTGGAGCCCTCAGGGAGCCCCCAAACAGCCCAATAGGGCCCATACAGAGCGCCGAGACCGCCCCAGAGAGCGTCGAGACGGCCAAGGGTAGCCCCACGACGGTCCAAGATGGCTTCAAGACAGCCCACGAAGCCTCCAGGATGGGCCAAGAGTGCTCCCAAAGGACCTCCGAGATGGCCATGAGATGCGAAAGTCGTCCCAATCCCTTCGGGAACTTAGCATTTTTGAAATACTCGCCTTGCTCGTCTCGACTGCGTCCAATGCGGCCAAAGGGGCCACCAAGATCGTCCCCAAACAGCCCAAAACAATCCAAAGAAGGTCCAAGATGGCCCCAAGACAGCCCCAGGGCCCCCTAAGACTGCCCACGAGGGCCCCAAGAAAGGCCCAAGAGGAGCAATGCGAACTGACTTCTCGAGCCTTTCCCGGTCCCGTGGCCCGAGAAGCCACCCCAGCGAGCCCCGAGGCGCCCGAGGCCCCGAAGCCTCAAGATGCCTCCAGAAGGCTCCCAAAAGGAACCCAAAGAGGCCCCAAAAGCCCTGTGGCGTGCCAAACCCTTTCTCATCATGTGGCGACCATGCCCAGGACCGCGCAATACGAACGAACATGTTGCAAGACCCGCAGTGCGCAGGAACACCCCTCCGTGCGCAAGGAACCGCGAGGTCTCGGCTGTGTCTGCGTGGCCCTGCAATCCGCTGGACCTCCCATGAGCCCACGGCGACAATTGTGCACTTCGCAGCCGGCTGGCGTACGCCCCCACTCCGCCGTGCCTCCCAAGAGCCCACGGACGTGCCGGCAGTTTCGCACTTCGCAGCCCTCCACGGAGCCGCCTCGGGGAGCAGGAGGAGGAGGAGAAAGGAGGAGGACGTAGACCACAGTGGTCTACAATTCAAAACGAGCACCTGACACAGGAGGGTTGGGAAAACAGCCAACCAGATGCCCCCACAGCCCTCTAGCCCCTGAGGGTTGAGACCTCGCGGGCGTGAAAACACCCAACCGTCCCAACTCCAACACCGGCAACACATACCGAATGTCCCAGACGTCTCTACTCTGCTAGGGGTCGGCGGAACGGCGTTAGTCACTTGAACAATGAAGCGAACACAACATAACATACATGCAGCATCCTGCAATAACGCTCCTACTCCCCTCCAGGAGTCGCGCCACATCGGCGGACTATCATGACAGCCCACTTGTGGGGCCCCAAGGGTACAGACACATATAGACATTCTATCTATGATATCGGCATCTGGAGCCTCCTGGGGGCCCAAGAGGGCCTCAAGACGGCGGTACAATATGGCTTCCATACGGCCCAAGACGGCCACCCTAAGACGGCCCCAGAGGGCCCCAATGGAGGCTCCCAAGAGCATCTCCAGAGACCAAGATCACTGATTTTCGTATGGTTTGTTGTCAAGTTGCTGTGTCCCGAAAACGACTCGAGGACCCCAAGAGAGCCCCAAGGCGGCGCCGAGAGGCCCCTACGACGGCCTCCGAAGAGGCCAGACAGCGCAACAAAACCCCAACACGGCCCAAGAGCCCCCCACGAGCCGTGACGAACATTTCTTTCAGTCTGTCTTCGCCAAAAGCGCAGCTGGACGGAGTAATTCGGAGTAGAGATACTCAAACTACTCCGCATGCGGGCGCATCCTGCTCGATACTTTATAGGGTGTGGTGCGGTGTAGCAGAATATTTCGAGGGTGCGTCGCGGAGTCGCAAACTTTTGCGATCCGGTGCTCGGGTAACAGAGCCATGCGCATGAGCCGGATCGGAAACTACTCCGCCGAATGACGCCATCCTCATGACGCCAGGAATCTTAAAAGGGATTGGGGATATCTCCGCCAACGCAAGAAGAAACTTGTGTCACGGCTACTTGAGAGTCCAAGACCAGAGTAAGAGAACAGTCAGTAAGGGCTTACATGTGAGCGCGATAGCAAACTATAACCCGACAGTCTGCGCGTATGCGGCTAGGAAAGAAAACCTCCGAGCACAATTAACATACCATAGCCATGCATATACCATTACGAAACATGTCATACGGTTGCCGAGAGCCACAGCAGTGCACAAGTTCAACCATAACGCATACGAGTAGAACTGAGTGTAATACAACATCACAGAGGGGAACGTAACAAAACATAGCGTAATGTAATTCTTTCGAATCGTCCAGAATCGAATGCAGCTGATTCAAGTGGAAAAAACATCAACGACCGATTAACGGAGTTCTATCAACAGCGACGACGTGCGCGCCGACGCGAGGCTGGCCACAAGAACAAGCAAGCGCACCAGCGACTGAAGGGACGACATTTCAAACGTGACAGGCGTCACGACGTCACGCCGCCCCGTCGAGAGTAGAACATAACAGTCCATATGTATATCTAACCGGATCGGACCGAACATAACGTGATCCAGCAGCGACCGAGCAGCGGCGCCTTATCAAACGCGGCATGCGCGCCGAACTCAAGCTGGCCACAATAATAAACCGTACCAGACTCGGGAACGAACGCCGGAGGTTTCGGTGGGGATCGCTCGAAGCAAAATAACAATGGTTTTTGTTTTCGGGACCATTTTGGCCTCCTGCGGTGACGAGTGGCGAGGTGCATTACGCCCCACCCATCTTTTGATCGACCCCTGGAGGACCCTGAGAGGCGCCCAACAGGCTCCGAAGAGGCCCCCAGGAGGCGCCCCCCAAGCTCCTAAGACGGCCCCCAAGAGGCGCCCAAGAAGCCCCAAGAGGCCTCCAACAAGAGGCCCCCAAGACACCTCAATAGGCCTCCTAAGAGGTCCCCAAGACACCTCAAGACGCCTCCCCAGAGCCGGCAAGAGGCTCCAAGACACCCAGAGAGCTCTCAGAGTTCAGGGCGGCTGCGCTGGGCATGGCGTCTGAATAGGCTAGTGGGGATACGCGAAGCGGTAATACATGCACAGTCATAGATTCGCCTTGCATACACATCGTTCACTTCTAATCGTGCTCATTTCTAATTGTGCTCGTTTCTAATTGCTCCTCCTGGCCCCCTAGTGGCCAGGAAGAGACCCAGGAAAGAACAATTAGAAATGAAAGGATCCTGGCCCCCCCCAAAAAAAAGCTGTCGAATACTCAGACATGAACAACGTGTATGTATAAGTGTGCATGCGTATCTGTACTATACTTTGCCTGCTCGACGTCCCGCCCGCAGCCCGGCCAATCGGGGCGCTTCGTGATGGTTTCCCGGTTTCAAGGACGTCTCCGGCTCCCCTCACTATGATGAGACCTACCCGCCGCCGTTCGATTTGGCTGCCAGGTCGAGACTTGGACCGCGGGTGGCCGATCGGGGCACTGGCGTTGCGGCTTCGATCTGCAAGTAGAATGGAACTCCGCTAAATCAAGATTTGGAAATCAGCTTGCCCAAGGGCTGCGGGGGTGACGAGGGGCAGGGGAAGGCATTGTATCAATCGTGGGCATTACATTCGGGAGGGGAGGGAGGAGGAGAGGGAGAGGGAGCGGAAGGGGCGGGCGAACCAGGGTAGAAACGGTCGGAAGGATCTCTCCAGAACTTTCTGGAACCTCCGCAGATCCCCGCGGGCTTAGAAGGCCTCCGAAGCCCCGAAAAGCCAAGAACGCGCAATATCCTCGATCGTCCATCTACGATCCTCAATCCTCCTCCTTCTTCTGCTGCTGCTGCTGCTCCTCCTCCTCCTCAAGTTCCTCATCCTCCTCCGTCCTTGGGAGGGGCTGGATGGAGTGGTCATGCCCAACTCCGCCCTGCATCCGCCACTATGCCCTCTGGCGTGTTGAGGCGGGCTAAGAACAAGTGTTGCCTGGCACGCTTTCTGCAATTCGGCGGCGAGCGAGGGGGGAAGTGAGAAGAGAAGGCCTTCTCAGAGGTTTTCTGAGCATTCCCCGAAGGCAAACAACAACTTCTCAGAAGGCACAAAGGCTTCTGAGAAGTCCCGCCGCCTCCTGAGAAGGCCTTCTCCTTCTCACTTCCCGCCCCTCGCTGCAAGGTTTCCCCTGGGCCGTCGGTGACCCGAGGAGGAGGAGGAGGAGGAGGAGGAGGAGGAGGAGGAGGAGGAGGAGGAGGAGGAGGAGGAGGGTCGAGGAGGGGGTCGAGGAGGGGGAAGAGGGGGAAAGGGGGGAGGAGTTGGAGGAGGAGGAGGATGAGGAGGAGAGGAGGAGGAGGAGGAGAGGAGGAGGAGGAGGAGAGAGGAGAAGAGGAGGAGGAGGAGGAGGAGGAGGAGGGGGAGGGAGGAAAAGGAGGAGGAGGAGGAGAAGGAGGAGGAGGAGGTGGAGGATGAGGAGGAGGAGGAGGAGGAGAGAGGGAGGAGGAGGAGGAGGAGGAGGAGGAGGAGGAGGAGGAGGAGGAGGAGGAGGAGGAGGAGGAGGAGGAGGAGGGAGGAGGGAGGAGGAGGAGGAGGAGGAGGAGGAGGAGGAGGTCGCCTAAGCCCTTTGGAGAAACCCTCCACTCCTGGCAGCACTTCGCTGCGTGCACCGCCTCCCCCTCCCGAGGCTCCCTGGGCTTCCCGGCGCCTCCCTGGGGCTCTCCAGGGCACTCCGAGGCCTGCAGGACGGCCCTGGATGGCCACCAGAGTCGAAGCTGGGCGAGGGCTGGCAAATCCGTGGCTGCTAAAACGGTCTCCCTGGAAAGAAAAAACATATTCCCGGAATAAAACTCAGCTCGCTTCCCGGAAGAAAACTAGAATCACGGAGCTCCGTTTTAGCAGCCACGGGGTTGCCAGCCTTCGCCTGGCTTCTGACAGAGGTCGCCAAAATGGTTCCAAGACGGCCACCGATGGCCCCAAGAGGGCCCTCCAAAGGCCCTCAATATGGCCCAAGAGGGCTTCAAGATGACCCCCAGGAAGAGAGAACGACAAACATCTCTGACGTTGCGTGATTAAGCCTGGCTTTAAAGATTTTCGGGGTCTCAGCTTTTCGGGCCCCTGTCAGCCCAAGACGGCCCAAGAGGCCTCCAAGATGGCCACAAAACGGCCCAATTTGCTCCCAACAGTGCCTCAAGAAGGCCCCCAAGATGCCTCGAAGGCTGCCCAAAGAGGCCCCAACACGGACCAAGAGACCCCCCAAATTGTCTTTCAGGACCCAAGAGTGCCGCAAGACGACCGGGAGAAGCCCTCAAGACGGACCCCAAGAGTGCCCAAGATTGCCATCCTGCGAGCTGAGACGACCCAAGGAACCCCCGAGCGGTCCTGAGAGGTTCAAGTGGCCCCCAGAAATGCCCAAGAGGCCCAAAAACAGCAGGGAAGAAAATGACGAGAAATGTATGACGAAGTTAGGAAGAAGCACCCTGACAGGAAGCGGACGAGAGTGTCACATGTCACGACTTTTCCAAACCTCGGTACACGATGTGTCACTAAGGGAACGAACAATGAACATAAAAACTCGGATCCACGCTGTACCCCCTCCCTGGCGCGCGGAGCGCGCCAGTTGCGGCGCCGGAGGCGCCGCCAGGGGGCGCCAGCGCCGATCCAACGCCGATCCGAGAAATCCGCGCGGACCTCCGAGTTCTCATGTTTCTGTAATTGTTTTACGGCTTCCTGCATGCTCCACGAGCAGTCGCCACCCGAGATGCTGGGCTGGCACGGTGGCGGGACCTGCTGCAAGTAACCAAATAGACATCGGCGCACACACCTCCCAAGGGGTTCATCCCGGTCGGTCTTTCGAGCTCCGGCCAGCAGTGGCAACGAGTCGTTGATGAGTCTTGGGTTTGCATTGGTCCTCCTCCTCATCCTCTTCCTCCTTCTCCTCCTCCTCCTCCTCCTCCTCCTCTTCCTCCTGTGGGGTGCAGGAACCTTCGAACCGACCAACCACGACGTCGCCCGCACATCAGCCGCGCGCGGGCCCCGGGCGCATCTAGGGGAACGGGCAATGGCATAGACATAAAACTCGGAGGTCCGCGCGGACTTCTCGGATCGGCGTTGGGGCCCCTTGGCGGCGCCTCCGGCTCAGCAACTGGCGCGCTCCGCGCGCCAGGAAGGGGGGTCGAGCGCGGATCCGAGAAATCCGCGCGGACCTCCGAATTTTTATGTTTATGTCATTGTTCGTTCCCCCAGCATCAGCTGCGCGCGGACTCCCTCAGCTTGGCGGCCCACTCCTCCAGCTGCCGCAGGTCGTCGGCAAGCGCCGCCTGCGACCGAAAGCAGCACACAGCAGGGGCAGGAGTGCAGCGCGGGGAGGTTCGGCCCGAGGATCCCAAAGCTGGCAGGGAGGGAGAGAGGGCGGATGGGGGAGGAAAGGGAGCGAGGGGGGAGCAGGGACGGAGGGACCGAATTAGAGGGAGGAGCGGGGAGGAACGAGGACTAGAGGTGATTACATCGACGACGGAGACGTCCGCCTCGTCGCGGCACGCCCAAATTGAATATCAGAATAGAAGCTGAAGTCCGCCACTGCCATGAGGCCACCAGCCGTCTCTGGGAGGGGAGCTGGCAGATGCCTGGGAGGGCCCGAAAACCCTCCCATGGGGGGGGGGGCCGCTGGCAATCTCTGAACGTCGCGAGGCGTCTGGATGGACGCCATGGACGACCTCTCGCCCCCCTCCTGCTCGCCCACTCCTCGGGTCGGCACAGCGGGGCCCGAAGGGGATCGTCACTTACGCACCGTAGCTGGTTCGTCTCTTCGCCGCGCTCGCCTCCAGCGGTTCTTGGCCCTGCCAGGGGGTGGAGTCTGGTGGACCCCCAGGTTCCTCTTCACTTAGATCAGCCAGACATGAATGGGGCGTTGCGACATGGGCTTGGGACGGACCCTGGTCCCAAGCCCATGAAGCAGGGGGCAGGGGGGAGAAGGGAGGAGGGGGGATAGAGGAGGAGGGACGAGGGAGGAGAAAGGAGAAGGGAGGAAGGGGAAGAGGAATCTGAGGATGATGATGAGGATGATGGTGGTGATGCTACTGCTGATGATGACAGTGATGAAGCTGATGATGATGCTGCTGCTGATGATGATGATGTTGGTGATGTTGGTGATGATGACTACGACGACGATGCTGATGATGGTGATGACGATGATGATGATGATGATGATGATGATGATGATGATGATTATGATGATGAGGATGGTGAGGATGGTGAGGATGCTGATGATGATGATGAAGATGATGATGATGACGATGATGAAGAGAAGGAGGAGGGGGAGGGGGAGGGGGAGGAGGAGGAGGAGGAGGAGGAGGAGGAGGAGGAGGAGGAGAAAGAGAAGGATGAGGAGAAGGAAGAGGCAGAGGAGGAGGAGGAGGAGGAGGAGGACGAGGAGGAACGGGAGGAGGAGGAGGAGGAGGAGGAGGAGGAGGAGGAGGAGGAGGAGGAGGAGAGGGAGGAGGAGAAGAGGGAGGAGGAAGAGGAGGAGGAGGAGGAGGAGGAGGAGGAGGAGGAGGAGTGGAGTGGAGCAATCGGACGTAGTCCGTTCGGGGGATCAAAACGCCAGGGAGGGCCATCCAGATTTTCTCGGGGTGGCGTGGGTGGCGACATCCCACGGCACCACGCGACAGGCCCTCCCCTGGCCTCACAATTTATTCAGAGCTGGAGCCCCTCTCCGAGGCTCCAGGAAGATTAGGCTCTTGCCTGAGGCTCGAGGCGACCTCTCGAAGGACGCTGGCCTCGGATGAAATTCCACGGGCTGAATTACTGCTGGGAGCTGCCGTCGCTGACGGCAAGGACGCGTCTGGGGCACAATCGAGCTCAGCCGAGGTCGGTCCTGAGAACGGCTTGGAGCTTCGCTCCCTGGGGCTCTCGCGGGGGACGGGAGCACCGCTGGGAGCCGCCACAGACGCTATCGCAGCTTCGGCTGCTGATTCATGCATTGCGGCTAAAACAGACTTGCTGGGACCCGATCTGGACGGGTGGAGGCCACGTCGGATCCTGCTGAGGTTCTCGAGGCCTTTACCAGTGGGTCCCAGGGCCCTGCGCTCGCCAACTTGGTGGCTGAGCGGGCAGGGGTACTGTAGGTTTTTGACCTGGTGCGTGGCCGTATGGCCGCACTTGACACAGAAGAACATTTGCCATTTGGGGATGGCGGCCAACAAGTGGGAGGGGTGTATCGCCTTGCCGCTGATCACACGGGGGCCCCTCGTCAAGAGGACCTCACCACACGCAGCAAACTCAGGAAGGGGGCTAGGCGGTACACACTCCGATGCGGCAGCTGGAAATATCTGGCAAGCGTCGACGATAATGTGACAGGAAGAGCATCACCATTTATCTACACACCGAACGAATTTGTGCTGAGAATCCGCGAGAGCGGTCTGCAACTGGGAACGGGGAGCAGCCTCTTGTGTGGGTTGCTTCTCTGGCCACTGTCCTCGTGGCTCTGCATTCTTTCCAAAAGAGCGAAGAATTAGGCGTGCACGCTGGCGGACGACCGCAGCGATAGCATCATATTCATCAGTCCTGGGCACGGGCGGGAGGGCTTGGGTGGCCACCTTGTGGGCCGCATCTCCCGCAAGCTCGTCGGCTTGCTGGCTACCGAGAGCTAGGAATTTCTGAAAGCCGTGCAGGGTCTGAGGATCGGCGTGGGACGGGGTCCAGAGCACCGTGACCGAGTCAGCTCCACGCGGTCGATCCTGCACGAGATGCCGAATTCTCAGCCAGAGGTCACCATTCTTATTCTTACCTTTGAGGCTACCTGGCCTGAGACATCTACCATTCTGCCAACCACGCTGCAATGCTAGGTGGTCGGTGACATAGGTGAAATCCTGGGGGCACGTCTCTAGTGCCAGGCAGAACGCATACAATTCTCCTCTTGGGACGGTCTGGCGGGAGCCTGAGAGGGGGGCATGGAGGCCCGAGTGGGGGGTCCAGGATCCCAACGAAGAGCAGCAAGGCCTGAACCGACGCGACGTCTCCTAACGTCGTCGGAATAGGCTCCGCCAGACCCGTCCCCAAAGAGACACAACTCACCTTCGCCATTGCGAGCTCCTTCCCACGCTGGCAAACCCTCCCGAACCTCACCCGAAAACTCCCACCCGTCCCTCCCAGTCACTGGCTCGTAAGAGGGCGTAGTGAGAGCAGAAGAGGGAAGGCCACGGAGCCACAAAGCGGGGTCGGCATCAGCCCCCGCTAGAGCTCGCGGCAGTAGCTTGTCGCTGGCCTCGAACTCGGGCCCAACATTCGCATCGCACTGCCACGTGCGATGAAACAGGGTTTCAGGGACGCGAGCGCTGCAGCGATCACAGTTTCTGTCGATCTGGTAGCCTGCGTTGTGGAGGCGGTCTCTGGTCCACTGTCCTCCGCTGATGATGGTATTGTTGAGGGCCCAATCGCTGAAGTCGCCTTTCGCGAGGAACCTCTTTTGCTCGATGCGGATAGTGACCATGTCTGCGCCTCCTGCAAGCGTGTCTCCATGGATGTGTGTAGCGGCCTGCCTCCAGAGAAGTCGGTGTAGATCTTCGCTGAGGTCTTGCAATGCTGTGTGGATGTCGGCGTCGAGGAGGTCTGGGTCGTCGGCGAGAGGAAGGTTCCACTCCTCGATGTAGCCGTCCTTCGTGCGCCTCCACGTCGTAGCGGAGGTCGGCTCCCAGCTGGCCTCTAACAGGGTCGCGATGGCCGCGCCTGTGGGGCCCTTCACCTTGCACCACATCTTGGGGCCAGCGGCGAGCAGGGTGGTCTTGATCCTTGGCCAGGCTCTGATGATCCTGGCGTGCGTGTTCGGGTGGCGCATCCAATGCTGAAGCCACGCCTCGAGGAACTCCATCCTCAGGGAGACGCCAGGGTCCGTGCCGTCGAAGGTGGCGCCGAGGAGGGACGTGAGGCAGCGTCCCGCGGCAGAGCCCGTCGCGGCTATGGCGGCCTGTCGACGCCAGCGGAGGAGAGCGTGCCGAGCGAGGCCATGAACCTGATGTCCGAAGACTCCTTCGGGAAGAGCGCCCGTGCGCCACAGGCCAGCGGAAATACGGGCCTGCTGAGCAGTGCTCCGTAGTCGATGTATTTTGCGAAACCTGGCGGTGGCCGACTTCTGCCGCTTCCTGGCTTTGGCTTGTACTCGTCGGGTAGCAGCAGCGGCGTCCACGCCTAGGTCAACGGCCGTGGACGTCGCAGTTACTGGAATGTCGTACTGTCGCATCTGTTTGGCGAGCAAGTGGCGGACCTTGGGTGTAGAGCCGATGAGGACGGTCTTGTCTGAGATAGGCAACTCGAACTCCTTCAAGCCGTCGCAGAGCATCTTGGCAGCAAGGGGGAGGTGCTTCTGCAACGCTCGTAGGACACCTTCAGCTCGTAGTACCGTGTCGTCCACGAAGGTCCACATCTGGGCTAGCTCTGCCTGTGCTTGAGCATGTCGAAGAATAGGTAACAAAATAAGTCGTGCCAGGGTGGTGCCGTGAGGGGAGCCTGCAATGATGCCCTTGAAGGCGAAGATAGGCATGCGCACCCATTGACGACTGCGCAAGAACCTGGGCGCCAGGTAGAGCTGTACTTCCAATAATAGAATGATGGCAGGGAAGCCGCAGTTGAGGCCCACCATGATCAGGTTGGCGAGCTTGATATTGTCGTAGAATTTCTGGATGTCTAACAGCAAGGTCGCGGACTGAATGCCGAGTGCTGAGGCTGTCTCATCTAACAAGGCCCTGTGTAGGGCGGCTTGGAGAGCTGAAGAGCCTTTGATGGCTGTAGTCCAAAAGTCGTCAAGTCCTTGCGACCAAACTTCCGAAGCAGTAGATCTAATACGAGACCAGAGTCGGGCCATGTGTGGAAGCATGCCAAGGACTCTGTCGCCTCCCGCTTTCTTGGCGGCGAGAGCTGCAATGGTGCCTGAAATTTGTAAAGGCCAGATGCCAGCTTGCTCCACTGAATTGAGAACATCTGCATAGGCTTCGACGGCAGGTTCTGGCAATCGATGAAGGTCGCGAGGTCCGAGGGCATCAACTCCATGTGCTTTACTTGGTGGCATGCGGCCGTGTATGCGGTGTACTTGCTCGGCTGTGATGGGCTCGAGAGGTTGACCAACAGCTGCTGCCTTGGCCTTATTCAGGGCCTGGAGGATGTCGTCGGAGGTCTCGGTGGCGTGCCAGACTTGCTGCCATTGTTGCTTCTTGTTGTCCATGATGACGGTGGGGTCGGCGGTGGTCAGGTTGGCCGTGTAGGCCTCGATGTGACGTACAGGTGCAGGCTTAACATGGGCGTGTAGAACTCCAGGACGGCGCTTCCATTGTTGGGCAAGCCAAGCCCCGTAGGCCCTCTTGGACTTGGCGAGGGCGGCCGAGAGGGCTCTGGAGGCCCAGGTAGCGGTAATAGTGACCAGGTCGTCGGTCTCGTCCTTGTCCAGGTGCGGGGCCCAGACGAGCGCGAACCAGCGGAAGATGGTGTCCTCATCCTTCTCGAACTGGAGGTCATGGCTGTGGCTGTTGAAATGGTCGGCGCGCTGCTGGATGATGGTGGCCTGCTGCTCCATAAGCGCTGCGTGCTTAGGCTTGTCGATGAGCGCGGCGTAGCGCTTGATGAGGGTGAGCGTAATGGCCCACCATTCCGACTGTGGATCATGTACGTGGACGCGGCCTGGTGCAGCCGCTGTCTTCTTCCAAGATAGCTGGTAGCCCTTAGCACGGCCAGTGTATGCTGGGGCTTCCTTCCGGTCGATCTGGTGGTGGCTGATCATGGTGTTCTCGAGGGCCGTGACCCAGTTGGCGTACTTGAGGTTGAGGAGGTCGGCGTCGTGCGCCCAGTGCCGGTACGCGAAGTGCGCGTGCGGCTGCTTGCAACGTGTGGGGGACGCCTCCTGCCATTGCTCTTGCCACAAGTCCAGCGGGATGGCGTAGGAGATCGGGCTCGGCGCTGCGAGCTCGACCTGTGGCTGAAGTTGTGCTGCTGCTTGTTGAAGTTCAGGAGGTAGGTCACGAAGACGAGCTGCTCGAGCTTCAGCTGCTTTACGTTTCTTGATGGCGGTCTTGTTGTTGGGGTCTGGTGGTATCCTGGGCCTGTCCACTGTGGGGAAGGCCTTGGGCGTAGCGATAGACTGATACCACCGCGGATCTGCACTGCCTGCTCGAACTTCGAGGCCAACGTGGGTGGCCCACGGTACTGTGGGGCACTGGCGGATGGAAATGGTGTGCTCAATGCCCGTCTTGACCAGTGCGAAGTCTAGCGTGAGCCCCTGGCCCTTGTCGCAGCTGGCGGATCCAGGTGCTCGCACGATGGTAGCATTCCATTTGGCCAGCCACTCTGTCGCTGCAAGCTGCTCGGGTGTCATATTCCAATCTGCCAAAATGATCCAAGGGTCTGTCAGCATGGTAACGAAGGCGCCCAGCGAGAGCAGCTTGTCGTGCACTGCTCCCTCGATCAGCCTGTGGGGTTCCAGATAAGCTGCAATAACAACCAAATTGCCAGAGCGTCTGTGCCATACCATGGGCGTGAAGCCGAGGAAGGGGTCTGGCCTGCGCTGAGAAATGGCAAGATCTCGAAGATGGTTGAACGAGGTGGCCTGGACGTGGTACCTGGATAAGATGATCTCGCCACCCGTGTTGCCGTCGTCTGATCTTCTGGTAGGGGTGGCCGTAGTCGATGAGATTCTCCAACCGTCCGCTGCAATCTTGTCGTAGATGAGCGGCGCTTTCTCAGGCGAGATGTGTGTTTCGACTAGGGCTACCATCTGATATTGCTTGCCTGGGCCTGCCAACCATTTCTCAGACTGTGGTCCCCATTGTGTGATGTTGGAGAAAAACAGGGAGTGGTCAGACTGCGGGAACTTCGTGGGGCCTTTCTCTTGGTTGGCAGGCGTAGGATCAGCTCTCACGCTGCTGCTGGGCTTCCCTGGCCCCAACAACACAGGACTGTCGACAGCTTTCGCCATCTCATCACCCCCTACCAAGGACTGCGTCTTGGGCGGAGCGGCATCAGGGTTTGCCTTTTGCGGAGGCTCCCCTGGTTCCAACACCACAGGAACGTCGACAGCTTGCGCCGTCTCATCACTCCCTACCGAGGACCGCGTCTCGGGCGGAGCGGCATCAGGGTCAGTCCGAGCAGCACGCTGAGGCTGTCCTGGACCCAACACCACAGGGTGGTCGACGGTCTGGGCCGTCTCATCGCCCCCTACCGAGGACAGCGTCTCGGGCGGGGCGGTAGCGCACTGCTCGGACTCGGCGTAATCGAAGTGGGCGTCCAACTCGGCCAGCTCGTCGAACGGGTCGAGGACTGCGTCCATTGTGTTGATGCTCGCTGGGTTGTCGTAGAGCGTGGTCTCTGACGGTGGCCGTCCCGTCTCACCATTCCGTCGAGGGTTGTGTTGTAGTCGGCTAAAGAGGCTGCTGCGGCCCAGCGGCGGCGGCCGCGGTGGGCTTGCGCATCTGGATGAGCATCTTCTGAGCCTTGTCCTCGAGGTCGGGGTCCTTGTTGAGTGAGGGTACAGGCTGGGTGACGTAGCCACCGTCAGAAGCAGCGCCAGCAGTTGGCGCAGGAAGCCCGTCGCTTGGCGCCGCCGGCGGTGGGGGCGCCGCGCCTTCAGCATCAGCTGCGGCTGCCGCTGGGGACTCGCCTGCTGCGGCCGCGGCGGCTGGCGGTGCTCCACCGCCCGCTCTGGCGTGCCCGTCCTCGTCGGCGCGCTGCCGCTTGGAGGCGAAGCGCGTGCGCATGGTGGTGGCCTCTGCGCGGAGCTGGCTGATGTGGCTGGCAGTGTTGCCGAAGAGCTCGGTGACCTTGGCCTTGAGCTCCGTGGCGAAGCGCTGCTGCAGGGACTCCCAGGCCTGGCGGTCGTTGTCGTCGACATCGAGGCCTTGGAGGTCGAACGCCGCACCCGCTTCGATGGAGATGTCGCCGTCCTCCAGGAGGCTGGTGAGGTTGAAGGTCGGGGTCGGCTGCGTCTGCATAGGAGTGGCTGCGCCGCCTTTGCGGGCGGCTTGGAGGGCGTCGAGCGCCGCCTGGGCCTCCGCTTGTGCTTCGGCCAACTTGTAGGCGGCCTCCTCCGACGCCTGTTTGCGCTCAGTGTACCAGTTGAGCGCCTTCTGCTCGCTCTCCAGCAGCCTCTCGAGGTTATTCTTGCAGCGGCGCTCCGTAGCCTGCGCGCGGCTGTAGGTCTCGTTGAGGTCGGCGGGTTTCTGCGGCTGGGGCGGCGGGATCTGCGACTTGATGCCGTCGATGGCGGACTTGTCGATGTGAGGAGCGACTGCCTGGAGCTCCGCCAGGATGTCCTCGGCGGAGCGGGCCTTGGGGCTGTCGTTCCTGCTGGCCCACCAGTCGTCGTCATTGCCCTTGCCGTTGCCCTTACCACGGCGGCGGCGGGACTTGGGCCAGGATGACCACGGCTCCCAACCTCCCTCGGCGTGGGTCGGCTGGGTGGTCTTGGCCTCGGCCTGGGCTGCGGCTGTGACGCGGGCCGCCCAAGCACCTTGCACGGGTGGAGGGCTGTCCGTCCACGGCGCCAAGGCTTTGCCACACCAGTGGCACGACTCCTTGCCCTTCCAGTTCCAGGCGAACGAGCAGGAGTAGCACTTGACGTAGGCATTGCGCTGTTGCGGTGGTGCCATGGACGAGCGGAAGAAGAATGGGTCTGTCCCCTCACCTGGTGTGTGCCAGGCGGGGGTCGCTCCTCGCAGGAGCTCACTGAAAGACTGATAGCTGCCTCGGACTAGAGGTATCCGTTTCTGCCAATGCGGGCTCAGCCCGCCAAAGGAAAAATCTTGAGCCAAAATGGCTTGAGCCAAAATGGCTACGGAGGAGGAGGAGGAGGAGGAGGAGGAGAGGGAGGAGGAGGAGGAGGAGGAGGAGGAGGAGGAGGAAGAGCAGGAGGAGGAGGAGGAGGAGGAGGAGGAGGAGGAGGAGGAGGAGAGGGAGGAGGAGAAGAGGGAGGATAATGATGAGGAGGAGCAGGAGGAGGAGGAGAGGGCTTCGGCTAAGGAGGTACCTGCACACCTTTTTGTCTTGAAACCCTAGGCGGCGCCACTGCCGTGGCCGCGTACAAGATTCCCTTAGTTGGCGATTCCAAGCATAGGCGGTTGCGCGCCGAGCGAGCACGGAACAGAGCATTGCTGAGGGTGTACAAGGCAGGTCTAGCGTTGCGCAGCCATCACGCAACCCCAAGAGATCGAATGTGGCAATGTCCCTCATGTCACACACATCTTCCAGTTTCTCAGGCAGTATGTGGATGCGGGTACAACTGGTACTCGCGCTCCAAGTCGCAGCCCATGCAGTCAAGAGAGAGGTCCAAGAGCAGAGACCCCTGGAACAAAGGCGACAAGGATACTGTGAATCAGCTCGTGGCGAAGATTGCGCCAGCTACCCCAGAGGTGGCGAGGTCGGAGGCCTTCAAGCATGTCTACGTGAAGGCGCCCCCGGCAGAGCAGAAGGAAGCCGTGAACAAGCATCGCAAAAATATCAAAGAGAAGATTCGCAAGATCGGTATTCTCATCAAGGCTGCTGCCGCAGCGGATCGCCCTGCGAACGACGCGGACTGCAAGGAGATAGCTGTACTCAAATACATATTGACGGAGAGTTCAGGATCAGAGAATCAGTTGTCCGAGGTCAGAATACAGTTGGAGACAGAGCAGGGTCATTTGCGCGAGATACAGCAGAAGGAGGCGGAGGTGCGCGAGAGGCGCATCCAGATCGAGGAAACCATCCGAAACATTCAGGAGACGATCGAACAGCTGACGAAGTCGAAGGACGAGGGTGGCACGGCCGAGAGCGCCGACACGGAGATGCACAATGCAGAGGAGGGCGTTGGCAGGGCGCCTGGGCACCCTCATGCAGGCCTTGGGAGAGAGGCACCAGCATCTTCAGCGGCGCCAAAGGCAGCTGCGGCGAGCCATGCCGCGCCAGCTGTGCCAGAGAGCTCCAGAGAGATGGACTCGATCAAGGAGTGCCTCCAGCGTCTGACCGCGGCGCAGACGCAGCAGCAGAACCAGCAGGAGGCCATGATGAGGCAGATTGGCAACTTCCGCGGCCACCTGGTGGACGAGGTGCGCATGATGATGAAGGCCGCCCCCTGGACAGCTCAGGGGCCGCGGATGCCACAACAGGAGCCAGGGATGGGGAGTCAGCCATCCCCGATAACGCCGATGCAGGCAGGGAAGGTGCCAGGCATATCGCCCACGTCTACGGCTGCGTCTACCCCTCCTGGATATCCGAACATATACGAGCAGTTGCGGGCAGAGAGGCACGCGGCGGGCATGGGGTTTCGACAGGCCCCGAGTCCAGCGGATGCGGGGATCTTCTGGGACCCAAGCACGACCCCAGCCGACTCGGACGCTGCGGAGTACCAGCACCAGCTGAGGATGGCCAGGTTCCACCCGGTGTACCCCAGTCAGTCGGCGCAGAGGTCGCCGACTTTTCCTTCGGCGCCCTTCACCCCCGCGCAGCCGCAGATGGAGCCCGAGACGCCTGGGATAGCGCCTTGGGATTGTCCGACCCCGCTATACGATGTCCTGTACACGCCGAAGGTCCCAGCGGGCGGCCCGTCTCAGGACGAGCCTCCGACGATCAGGGTGCCAACCTCGGCGTGCCCGACGGATGCGTACGACAGGACCTTCGCCCAGATGCAGCACCCAGCGGTGGCGGAGGTGACACCGTCGCCAGCAGCGACGGCGGCAGCGGAGTTGGCCCAAGCCTTCGCTGCAGCAAGCTTGGGAGGGCAGAACGGAGGGAGAGGGCACGCACCTCAGGGTCCAGCGGCTCTGCAGGCGGCGCCCACGACCCCCGCGGCCAGGAAGCCACCAGTCACGCCATCTACGATCCCACCAGGGCAGCCCTCGCCAGCCCCCCACCAGCATGGAGGCCTGCAGCAGCCGTGCGAGTCGCCGAGGGCGAAGGAGGCAGAGCCAGCGGCCGAGCCCGTGGGATCGCCGAAGAGGGAGATCTTGAGGCGGATCACCAAGAAGAAAGAGGACCCGAGGGAGAACAGGCAGAAGGGCAGCGTTCACCCGCACAAGGGCAAGGGCGGCAAGGTGGTGATGGTCAAGGACAGGCCAGTAGCGGACAAGGGCTGGGAGACGATCGAGGAAGATGACGCCTCCATGCCGTACCCGCAGCAGCCGTCCCAGATGTCGCCGACACAGCCCTTCGTGCAGCCCGAATAGATGGAGGAGTTGGCAGGGCCCGCTTTCTCCGTGACGGCGGCGCCAGCGCCGACGCCTACGGTTACGGGATCACCAGGGACGACCCAGTGCCTGCAGCCGTCACCGTGGCCAGTGCCGCCACAGCCAGCAGTTGCGATGTCGCCGGTGTTGGTGGAGGCGTCGCCGACCCCAGTGGCGGAGATGGTCGAGCCGTCGCAGATGACATCGCAGGAGATCAAGCAGCAGGTGGAGGCGATCGACCGTGCTGTGGCAGGGCAGGGGTGCTCGACCTCTGCATCGTCCAGCGGCATAGCCGCGGTGGACTACAAGACGACGGTGGACCAGCGAGTGGAAGGCAGGTCACCACCCCAGAAGTTGCAGCGGCAGGCGGATGTTATCGAAGAATAGGTAGCTTTTCGTCGCATCTGTGGGGCGCGGCGCTCGCCGACACGCACTGCTCACCGCCTAGCCACGGCCAGCACAACGGGGATCGACCCGCACAGCTGGCAGGTGGCATCGGCGGCAGAGGGTACCGATCGGCGGGCGGAAACGTGGATGTGGTTGGGTCAGTTTACCACGTCACACAGCAGCTTAATTTGGTCAGCGAAATTCTCACATCGTGGCCAGGTCGATCTTTCTTTGCAGGCAATTTGGAGGACGAGGTCAGCTTGATGCAACAGCAGGCCCGTGCTTCAGGGAGTGACGGTGGCGACCATGAGGAGGGTAGACCCCATGAGAGCCTTGGCTGCCACCCACACTTTGGACCCTCTGGTGAGTTCGGAGGGCTACTGATATCCGACTCCTCATTCACGTTGCTCTATCAACGGCTTGTGGAGTTATCATCTGCCTGGGATATTGAGGCACACATAATTGGCGAGGAGGCTGCACATGCCAATTTCTTGTATTGGGCAGTCCCAGCTGTCGTGCAGGAGATTTTCGCTCACCCAGTCTACGACCCCATGTGGAACCCATCAGCTCAGAGGTCACCCGAGGTTACCGAGAGGATGCGGCAGTTCGCTACGCGCATGCTGAATAAGATATGGCGTGAGGGGGCTGTAGAAAGGAGGAGTTTCGCTATCCGTCAAAGTAGGGTGTGGCATGATGCGTCGTCTCAAGAGTGGGGCAGATCCCTCAATCGCATGTGCGAGGAGCTGTTTGTCGCGAGGCAGCGCCTGATGGCCATGGGGGACCAGTACCACCCCCCAGACGCACACAACATCAACGAGGAGGTGATCGTTGCTTTCGCGAGGCAGGTCGCGGAGCACATCAGCCAGGATAGGCCCCCGGTGGTGCCCTTCTACGACCCGACGCCCCCTGGCATCGAGGAGGCGATCCTCGCAGGTGCGGCCGCGACGGGGACATGTACGGGAGGCGCCAGCGCCTCCTCGGGCAGCAGCGGGCCTGCTGCAGCACCCGCGAGGCCTCAAGGCGAGGAAGGGCACCTTGATGCCCAGTCCTTGCTGCAGGTGAGCGTGACGGGTGCATCGCAGAGGGCGGCTAGAGCTACTTCCCTGAGAGCAGCTTCAGCATCGGTTTCCAGCACGACGGCGCTAGACTCACCCTTCCCTCTGGGTTGGGCAGAGCGCGCATGGAGCTGATGAACGGTCGTCTCCGACGCTATACTCACCCTTCCCCTCGGGTTGGGCAGAGAGCGCGCATGGAGCTGATGAACGATCGACTCCGACGCTATACTCACCCTTCCCTTCGGGTCGGGCAGAGAGCGCGCATGAAGTACCTCTTCGTGGTTCATCGTGGGTGGCGACTCCGTGCAGGTTGGCTTCTTTGTCGACTGGGAGTTCAGTAGGGGGGAGTGCTGTCAGTGCGCTGCCTGCTTGCGTGCCCGTTGCGAGCAATAGCGTGAAGCAAACAAAGCGAGTGCATTTTGCAGACAATTTGGAGGAGCGGCAGCTCTACGATCCTGCCAAGCGCGTCGTGCGCTTGGAGAGGCTGCTCCCCACGCACTCAGTGCAGGAAGCTGCGCCGCAGCGAGCGGCGGAGTCGAGTTTTTACGTCCAGAGAGGAACACACGTGGTTGGGCAAGTTGGCCACGGCACCTCTCAGACGCCTGTTTTTTGCGAGGGATTGCCCTCGCGTACTTGTGATACTTTGAGCAAGCCGGAGGAAGGCTGTCACACTGATTTGTGCAAGATGCGCGGGATGATAGCCTGCGCAACCAGAGTGCCAGTGCCGAGCCAGCCGATCACGGGGGCCTGAGCGCAGCTGTCGGAGGGGGAACGGGGCCCCACGTCCGCGGGGAGGGGATGCCCACCAGTGAGGTGCACACTTGCCCCCTTGGAGTCCGAGACCCCCTTCTCCAGAGAGCCGCCCCATGGTTGAGTCACCTTCAGTTGCAGTTAGACTGGGAGGGGATCAAGTTGCATCGCAATGCCCGTTCTCTTTGAAGCTCGCCCCTGCAAGGGAGATGAGTCGAATCAAAAGCGTCGTCCTGTGCCCAGACGGGTCCCTTTCGGTTCACGCGGGGTTAGAACCAGCGTGGGGGCTCGCGGTTGTCGGCCAGCACGTGAACGGTTTCGCTTTTCTCGGGTTCGCTGGACAGAGACTTGAGGGGTCGAGTCCAGGAGAGCTCATAGGCAGTAAGAAGTCGAGTACTGTTGTGGAAATGGCTGGAATGATCTGGGCGATGCTGTACGCCGCTCGTTTCCCAGCCGACGTCCACGTCACCATCGAGGTTGATAATAAAATGGCTCTCAAGCTCACAGTCGGCGAGTACAGGTCTAAGGAAAATAAGGCCCTGGCAAGGGTCCTCAATCTGCTGTATGAGGAGTTTTGCAGGAGGGGAAGGATTGTTTGCAAGCATGTGCGAGCGCACCGAGGTCAGCCATGGAATGAGATGGCCGACGGTATAGCTAAGCACATGTCCAAGCACCCACCACCCGACCCCCCAGGCGAGCTTGTGCAGCTGCTGTGCTATGAGCGTGGCCGTGAATGGGCGTGGGATGTGTCGCCGAGTAATCCTGACCGACACGCCTACCCCCCGATGGGGGCCAGCGGATTCGAGTTCCACCGTAAGGCCCCAAGTGGCCAGATGGAGCATCAGGATCAGAAGTGCGGAGAGAAGAAGGTCAAGGCCCGAGTTAGTTTCACTGTGGCCACCTTTAATGTGCTCACTCTCAAGGATGAGGAGGAGGGGTACTGTAAGAAGAAGGCCGCTAAAAAGAGAGAGGCGGCGGTGGCTAGAACTGCGCACCACAGAGCCCAGTTCAGGCAGTTAGATTGGTTGTTCGTGGGGGCGCAAGAGAGCCGCACGCCCAAGCGACGCAAGGTCGCGGAGGATTTCTTGGTCCTGTCTTCGGGGCCTGAAAAGGGGAGTCTTGGGTGTGAACTCTACGTTAACTTGCAGGCTGTGTACGCGAGAGTTGGCGAGGTTGAACACCGGATCCAGCCCCAGCAAGTCCGCGTGCTGTATTCTGACCCCCGCGCCCTCATCGTGGCTGTGTAGGCCAAGTTTTTCGACGAAAATGTTGCTGTGTTGCATGCCCCACACAGTAAGCACAAGCCGGAGGTGCGAAAGGCGTGGTGGGCCCACGCACGGCAGTTGATGGCGCGATGGAAGCCGACCATCCTGCTGGCTGATGCGAATGCCCGCGTCGGCAGCGTCGAAGATGAAGGAGTGGGGGGGTGTGGTTTGCAGCAGAAGGAGGATGATAACGGAGGAGATTTTCGGGAGTTGCTTGATCTTGGGGGCCATGTGGCTCTCAACGCGGTCTTGCCTCACGACCAGGGGCACACTTGGGTGTCGCATGTGGGCACCAGACATCGACTGGACTATGTGACCACCAGTGTGGCTTGGCGGCAATACGCCAAAAAGGTCTGGTTGACTACGCCTTTGATTCTCAGCGACTCAAGGATGATCACTTCCCTGTCGTGTGTTGTTTCGAGTATCAGGTGGTCAAAAAGGTCAAGGCTCACGGGCCCCCCCGCATGGACCCCCGTAAATTGTCCGATCCTGAGGTCAAAGGGGCCTTCGCTCGGGAGCTCAATGAGCTGCCAGTGTGCGCGTGGGAGGTTGGTGCTGAGGAGCATAGTGTGGCGGTGACTGAAACCATGTTGAACGCCGCTAAGAGGCACTTTGGCCAGGACCCCTTTACCCCCTTTAAGCCGTATGTCAGTAGGCAGGTCATGGGGCTTGTTAGGCTCCGCAGATGGGGGGTCAAGGTTATCCGTGGGTCTAGACAGGGCAAATGGGACATAGCACGTATATTTGCGTGGTCTTTCGGGCCGCGAGTCTCTGACTTTGTGCAGGCGCAGTGCGAGTGGAGCCTCCACGCGAGCTACCTGGAGGAAATTGGTGCACAGGTTGCGGCAACGGTGTTGCCAATTGCGTGCTTGCTTGATGCTATCCGTTTTTCCCTTGACCAGACCCGGCAGGTGCTGCGCGACTGCATCGTGCGGGATCGTATTAGTAAAGTTGAGGACCTGGCGCGGGAAATTATGAGCAGTCGCGAGAGCGGGGATGCCAGCAACGAGTGGCAGAAGACCAAGAGGGTCATTGCCACTGGAGGTTTCGAGCAGGCTCGGTATAAAAGGGGCGAATATTTTGCCTATCTATCGAGATGAACAAGGCCAGGTCCTCCGAGGGCCCCAAGAGTGGGACGAGGAGCTTCTGAGGCATTTCTCCGAAATTGAAGGGGCCCGTAGGGTGCATTTCCAGGAGCTTGAGGACATCTATGATAAGACGGCTCGTAGGATGAGTACTGGCTTTCAAGCGGCGATCGAGTATGTCCCCACCCGTGAGTGGCTCGTTGGGGCCATCCAAGGGGCCCCCAAGAGGAAGGTTGTGCCCAACGGGCTCTCGGTCGACGTGCTGGCCGCGGCCCCAGAGGCTGCGGCTCGGCACATCCAACCTCTGCTTGTTAAAGTCAGTCTTGCGGGGTTTGAGCCACCGTCCTGGAAAGGGACCCAGTCGTGTGGGCTGTTTAAAGGCAAGGGGGACTGGGGGGTGGCTAAGCACTTCAGGTCCATCACCCTGACCAATGCCGTGCCTAAGTTCCACTATGCCTTCCTCAGACAGTGCTTGACCGCTTTCATTGAGAGTCTGCTCAAAGACTCTCAGACTGGCGGTCGGCAAGGGAGAGGAACTGCGCTGTCCACCCACGCGATGTTGGCTTTCTTGCATCAGGCGCAGGTTGGGAAGTTCACGGCGGTGCTGCCGCTTGTGGACGTGGTCAGCGCATTTTATAGTATGATTCGGCAATTCGTTGTTGATCTGCCCACGGATGAGGAGGAGAGGAGGTGCATCATTGAGTCGGCCCATATCAAAGAGTGGATGAGACCAACCCTCGAGCAGACGATGCAGTCGCCGTGTATCCTCGAGGGACCCCCCCCCCCACACACCTCAGTCGGCTACTGAGCGAGAGTCAGAGAGCGACGTGGTCTCGGGTTGGCGAAGCATGCTGCGCCGCTGCCACGACCAAAGGCTCTAGGCCAGGCAACGCGCTTGCTGACTTTTTCTACAACACCCTGTTCGCGAGGGCTCTGCATAATGTTGAGAAGGATTTAAGCGAGAAGGGTCCCTTGTATGAGTTGAAAGAAGCCCAGGTCAGCATCCTGGCTGAGCCGGGGGACGAGCCCCCCCTGGCCGACACCGCTTATGCTGACGATGCTAATTTTCCCGTGGTATGTAGGAGCAACTCTGATGTGCTGCGGGTTGTGCGGACGGTGTTCTCGGTCATTGTCACGCGCATGGCCCAAGATGGCCTCGTCATCAGCTTTGTTGCGGGACAATCGAAGGTGATGATTCAGGTCAGCGGCAGAGACAAAGCGTGGTGTAAGCGCTTGTTGTCGGTTGAGCTGCAGGGCCAGATTTACATCCCAAGCTTGCAGGAAACGGTTGGGATGGTGGCTACGCATACGTCCCTCGGGACGTTGCTGGCCGCGGACGGGTCGGCGGGGCCCGAGGTGGCCTATAGATGCGGCACTGCTAGAGCCATCACGGGAGCGATGTCTAGAACCGTTTCCAGAATGAGAGGGGTCTCTCTGGCGGCTAAGTTGCAGTACCATGCGGCTCTCATCGAGTCTAAGATTATACATAATGCGGAGACGTGGGGACAGCTGAGTGAGAAAAGCAAGCAACAGCTGGAGTCGGCCTACTACGGGTCCCTGAGACGCGCTGTCAAGCGTCAGAGGCGGAAGGATACCGGGTCGGACGCCGAGGTTTTGCTCACGTGCCAACGGGCGCCTCTTGGGCGACTGTTGGCGTACAGTAGACTCAAGTACCTTGTGCGTCTGCTTCGTTATGCCCCGCGTCAGCTTCTTCTTTTACCCGACAGGCAGTGGGATGTCCGCGGCTCGTGGCCGCAACTGATAAAAGATGACCTTGCGTGGATGAGAAGGCATGCGGGGGAGGAAGCCACTCGTGTGCTGGGGGATTCCGTGGAAGCTGCGGTGGAAGTGGCCAAGACCGGGCCTGATTTTTTCCTCACTTGTCTCCGCTCAGCCTGGAGGAACTCGCTTGCCTGGGAGCGTGACCAGCTGAGGCTCACGGAGTGGCGCAGGGCGCTCGCGGCGGAAACTGACGGCGGAAGCTTGCCCCCCCCCCCCCCCCCTCTGCGAAGGTCAAGTCCCCTGGAGGTTATGTGTGCTATGAATGTGGCTACGCCGCCCAAAGCAAGACGGGGTGGAAAATCCATGTCGCGAAGGCCCACCCTGAGCTCGGGCAGGTTAATCGGTTTCTGTTCGGGTCGTGTTGCCCCGCCTGTGGGTGGGAATTCCACGCTAGGCTGAGACTCGGCAAGCATTTGAGAAATAGAAATGTGAGATGTCTCACGGCGATTCGGGTTTTTTTCAAGCCCATGGGGGGGAGCGGGTTCTGGAGTTTCAGAGGCTTGACGCGCAGGAGAGCAAGGATCTTCGGCAGCGAGGCCTCTACCAGGAGAAGGCCCTGATCCCCGCCGTGAGGTCGGCGACCCCACTGATCCCGCCCCAGGATCCTGAGATGTGCGACCCCGTCGAGCCCCCCAGCGTCGTGGAGGCTCAGCAGGATGCTCAGGCTTTTTTTTAGGACGGCCAGAGCGTAGTAGGTTCCAGTACTACTTTATCCTGCATTTGTTCTCGGGTAGACGTCGGTTGGGGGACCTGCAGGATTGGATTGAATATTTCCAGGCCCAGGCCCCCCAGGACAGGCCCGTCTGGACCCTGAGCCTGGACGTGGCCAACGCGCCAGTGTTGGGGGACCTCAGCGTCGAAGGCACCATCGAGCACTGGCTGAAACTTGTGCGGGAGTTCTCGGTTGTCGGCCTGCTCGGGGGCCCCCCGTGTGAGACGTGGAGCGCGGCCAGGTTCAACAGTCTGGCCAACGGCAGGGGTCCCAGGCCGGTGAGATCCAGGGAGCTCCCTTGGGGCATTGAATGCCTCACGAGTAAGGAAAGGAGACAAGTGGACCTCGGCAATGTTCTGCTGAGAACCATGTGTAGATTCTTGGTGGCGTGCGCGGGGCACGACACCCCCGCTATTATGGAACACCCGACCGAGGCCCATTGGCGACCGCAGGCTCCCTCGTCGTGGGTGCTGGACGAGGTTCGATATATCCTGTCGTTGCCAGGAGCCGAGAAGGTGACGGTTGCTCAGTGCCTCTACGGTTGTGAGTATGAGAAACCTACTACGTTTCTGACCATCCACCTTCCCTCTCTGGGGATAAAGGTCCGAGAAGGGCCTGGGGGGGGGAGGTGCAACCATCCTGGTCGGCATCGTCAGGCCCTGGGCCGTGGGGAGATGGGGGAGTTCCGAACAGCTGCGTTGAAGGAATACCCCGCTGAGCTGTGCAAGTTGCTCGCTCGATGTATGTGGGAAGGGGTCGAGGCCAGGACGAGGGTCGGCCCTAGGACTTGGGAGGTCCCTCGAGAGGCTCTCGGATTTTATATCCCCCTCGACCCATACTGTGAGTTCGAGCGCAAGCATGACTGCGCCCGAAAGTGGGGCAGGGACGACAGCTCAAGCGAATCTGGCGGCGACCGCTAAACGGCGGCGGCGGGTGTGAGGAGGCCCCGCTCCGCGCCTTGGCGCGAGCCGCCGCCCGCCCGCACACTATCATCTTGCAAGTTGTATTCGATACGCTTCGAACATTCCTCATGCTGGAAACCGTAGAAACCGTAGGAGGAGGAGCAGGAGGAGGAGGATGAGGAGGAGGAGGAGGAGGAGGAGGGGGAGGAGGAGGAGGAGGAGGAGGAGGAGGAGAGGAGGAGGAGGAGGAGCAGGGAGGAGGAGGAGGAGGAGGAGGAGGAGGAGGAGAGGAGGAGGAGGAGGAGGAGGAGGAGGAGGAGGAGGAGGAGGAGGAGGAGGAGAGGAGGAGGAGGAGGAGGCGAGGAGAGAGGGGAGGAGGAGGAGGAGGACGAGGAGGAGAGGGGAGGAGGAGGAGGAGAGGAGGGAGGAGGAGGAGGAGGAGGAGGAGGAGGAGGACGAGGAGGAGAGGGGAGAGGAGGGGAGGAGGAGGAGGAGGAGGAGGAGGAGGAGGAGGAGGAGAGAGAAGGAGGAGGAGGTGGAGGGAGGAGAAGAAGGAGGAGGAGGAGGAGGAGATTGACGAGGACGAGGAGGACGGGGAAGGAAGGACGGGGAGGAGGGGGAAGAGGAAGAGGAGGACGGAGGAGGAGGAGGGAGCGAGGAGGAGGAGGCGAGGAGGAGGAGGAGGGGGACGAGGACGAGGAGGAGGAGGAGGGGAGGAAGGGGAGGAGGAGGAGGAGGAGGAGGAGGAGGAGGAGAGGAGGAGGAGGAGGAGGAGGACGAGTAGGGGGACGAGGAGGAGGAGGAGGAGCAGGAGGAGGAGGAGCAGGAGGAGGAGGCGCAGGAGTAGGAGGAGAAGGAGGAATTCAAGAGTTCAGGATGTCCAGGACCAAGCCCATCCCACACCTCACGGGCCTGCGCTATTCTCATATGCCCACGCCCACGAAGTCGAAGGAGCAGAAAACCCCGGCAATACATTCACTAAGCACATGCACGCGGCAGCAACCCATCCCGCACGTCCTTCACCTTCTTGTCCGCTACAGCCGGCTCATGTACCTCGGTATGCCCGGATACGCGCTGGCGAGAGGGAGCCACGCAGCCATAAAACCAACAATACGTCTGCCTTGCGCTGGCCAGGCTCAGCCACAAAGCCACCACAAATAACCGGCAATACGTCTGCGTTGCGCTGGCCAGGCTCAGCCAACGCACCGGCTCCATGGGTACACCTGCCGCACTCGAAATAAAGAGACCACGATATAACCTGCCGCCAATCAATGCCAGCCGAGAACATTGGGCAAGCTGAACCCGCACAAGACTGCAGTCGATCAAGCCTCCGGTGGGACGACGAAATGTTGCAAGTTGTTCCTGGCCGTGCACGGCTGCGCCTACATTGCGACGCCACCTCGACGAAACGCCCCCGCCCCCTACATTTCAACGTTGACATCGAGCGAGCACCCCAAGTCCGGGAGGACAAAATAATGCAAGTCAACATTGGAATACGGGGGAAGGGGGAGCTCCTCGGAGATCGATGGAATATGATCAAAGTTGACACGCTTTTTCTCGGAACGATCATATAACTTGCGATATTTTGTCCGCCCACTGTCCTGTCGCGCTTGCTCACGCCACCAACACAATACCAAAAACATGCGGAACACAAACCGCCTGCCGATAAAGCCCATGCCAATCGGGAAACAACCCGCCAATAGAGAATGCCCCCACTGCTACACATATAGGCCCACCTTATTGATGGCGGCGGATACGAGCCGAAAAGGAACTGCACCTCTGAAAAACTGGCACACCCATCTTCGCAACGATGAACTCCAGAGGCCCAGCCTTGCAACCGGCCAAGCCTGAAGCACTCGCAGCAGAAGCCCCATGCCCACTGCCCGAGCGCCACTGCCCGCGCCGATCACCCTGCTTGAGCCCCACTTCTTAAAAGCCCGATGCCAGCAATAAACATGAGAAAAAATGGAGCTCCCTGCTGCGCGCTGTCTAATATGGTGCGGCCTCCCGCCACCGCCCACTGTCTCACCGCCGCCGAAATCGCGCTAGAACTCGGCTTCGGCATGAACAGCGACAGCGGACGGCGTCGCGAAAGTCCACCTCATGGCAATATTCAAATTCACCCACGGTTGAGTAAACGCCTCGCCCAATAGCGAGTCCTCGCAAACGGGCTCGCCATCACGAATTTTCATTGGCCGCTCAGACAGCAACCGAGAGGTCCCCCACTCCATGGCGTGTTCGAAGAAGCCCGAGTAGAGCCCAACGTGGCCACCCATGGTGCAGGCCTTGTGCGGCTCGCCGATGAATGGGGCTGGCTCGCGAGAAATCGTGTCCAAAACGGCCAACGCCGCGAGAAAGCCCAAGGCCGCGCTCCGCATCGCGCTGCCGTCCACAGCGCCAGCGAAACAGACCCGCCAACGCCGCGCCGTAGCCTGGTCGCACATGCCCATGAGGTCCACGCTCCCATCGGACTCGATGAACTGCGCCGCCGAAATGGGTCCCTGCAGGCTAATCCGTGCGACCAGGTCTCGCCCGTTGACCAGGAAGCGTGCCTCGTCCGCGTTGTGGTTGCACTCGCACGGCTGGTGCCCAGGCAACTCCTTGAGCGTAGCCGTGATGGTCGGGCACCGCGCAGCGCTAGCTCCGTCAGTCCGCCTGGTCATACTGACAACAATAGAACATGGGAGCTGGCCCACCGTCGCCCCGGAAGCCATCACATCGAAAACGCCCCTGCGACTGACTGCGCCCATAATTGAACAACCACCATACACCCTGATCAAGCCGCCGAAAACTTGTCGGCAACCCGTGACTGGACAAATGCACGGGATAACCATCAACGACGGCGTCGCAACCAACTGAGGATCTGCAAACAACTGGAATCTATCGCGAGTGACGATCGGAGTCCCCATTTGCTGCAGTTCCGAGCCATGATGAGCCTGCAACATCTCCAAGCTGAGGTCCGAAGCCTCCCACGTGGCCAACACGCCCCGTGTGGCCTCAGATGTAGCTACCGCGGAGATGAAAGAAATCTCCATGGAAGTCGGCGAAGCCGAAGATGCCGCCATTGGAAACATCCCCTTCGTCACCACCACCACTGCCAGAATGAGCGCAAACAGAGTCCCCACTACAATTGTACTGGTGTCCCCGAAGCGCCACAAGACGGCAGGAAACCGAGAGGCGAAGCGCATCCGAGAGCCCCAAAATGGTGCTACGGCGCGCCGCCCCCCTTGGAGATTGATGATGATGATGATGATGATGATGATGATGATGATGATGATGATGATGATGATGATGATGATGATGATGATGATGATGAGGATGAGGAGGAGAGGAGGAGAGGAGGGAGGAGGGAGGAGGAGGAGGAGCAGGAGGACAGGAGGGAGGAGGAGGGGGAGGAGGAGGAGGAGGAGGAGGAGGAGGAGGAGGAGGAGAGGAGGAGGAGGAGGAGGAGGAGGAGGAGGATGTGGAGGAGGAGGAGGAGGAGGAGGAGGAGGATGTGGAGGAGGAGGGGGGAGCAGGAGGATGGAGGAGCAGGAGGAGGGAGGAGCAGGAGGAGGGAGAGGAGGAGGAGGAGAGGAGAGCAGGAGGGAGCAGGAGGAGGAGGAGGAGGAGGAGGAGGAGGAGGAGGAGGAGGGAGAAGGAGGGAGGAGGAGAGGGGGAGGATACTATGGGCACTCGAAGAACTGTGTCTCGGTGCCCCTCCTCCTGCTGCTGCTGCCCCGGCCGAGGCCCCGCTGGTGCTCTTGCCCCAGCCAGCCCCTGCTGCTGCCGCTGCTGCCCCTCCTCCCCCTGCACCCCCCCTGCTGCTCCTGCCCCGGCCGCGGCCCCGCCTCCGGCGAACCGACCGATCGGGGCTCCCGCGCAGCAGGGCTGATGGGCTTCGCGGAGGATCGGGGCTCCAGCGCGACAGGGCTGACGGGCTTCCCCGCGGACTTGGCGGCGGCAGGGGCGGGGGAGGAGGAGGAGGAGGAGGAGGAGGAGGAGGAGGAGGAGGAGGAGGAGGGAGGAGGAGGAGGGAGAGGAGGAGGAGGGGAGGAGGAGGAGGAGGAGGAGGGAGGAGGGGAGGAGGAGGAGGGAGGAGGGAGGAGGAGGGAGCAGGACAGGCAGGATGAGCAGGATGAGGAGGATAAGGAGATCAGGAGGAGGAGGAAGAGGAGGAGGAGGAGAGGAGGAGGAGGAGGAGGAGGGAGGAGGAGGAGGAGAGGAGGAGCAGGAGGAGCAGGAGCAGGAGGAGGAGGAAAAGGAGGAGGGGAGGAGGAGGAGGAGGAGGAGGAGGGATAGGAGGAGCAGGAGGAGCAGGAGGAGGGAGGAGGAGGAGGAGGAGCAGGAGGGAGGAGGAGGAGGAGGAGGAGGAGGAGGAGGAGGAGGAGGAGGAGGAGAGTTCCCAGCATCGAGGCGAGGTTTTTGGAAGTCGTGGGCCTTTTTTTCCGCACAGGCCTCTCTGAAAAGACCCCCAGACGGGCCCTACGTGGATAATCGCTGTAGACCTCCGACGCTCTGGAGAGGGGAGGGGAAAGGGGGAGTATTTCTCTCGCTGCGTTCTCTTGGCGCTGCTGTACTCTGGACTTTGGATTCCCAAAGTCTGCTCCAGGAGACTCCCAGGTAGTCCATGGAAAGCTCCAGACGGCCGAAAATTCAGAAGGGTTTCGTACATGACTGGCGTCCTCCATGTTTTAGCTCAGGATGGCTCCGAGGTGGACTCGGGAGGGTCCGAGAAGAGCCCACAAACACCCACGAGTCGCCCAGACGGAAGCCAACCCCGAGGCGACCCAAGATCGCCCCCAACTGGCCCGAAAACGCCCCCGGGCGCCCGTGCCGCGCGTTCTTCCCGCGGGGGCCCTGCCGTGCCAGGCCGGGAGCATTGGGGCCACGTCTGCGAGCACACGGGCAAACGTGCCCGGAGGAGGGAGGGGGGCAGGGGAGGAGGGAGAGGCAGGAAGGGAGGGGAGGGAGGGGAGGGAGGGGAGGGGGGGGAGGGAGGGAGGGAGGGAGGGAGGGAGGGAAAGGAGGAAGGAGGGAGGGAGGGAGGGGAGAGAGGGGAGGGAGGGGCGGAGCGACGGGGAGGATGGGGGAGAAGGAGGAAGGAGGGAGGGGGGCAGGGCAGAGAAGTCGGGGCAGGGGAGGCAGAGCGGGGAAGGCTGGGGGGAAGAGGTAGGAACGCGGGGAGTGAGAGGGAGAGCGAGAGGGAGAGCGAGAGAGGGAGAGAGAGAGAGAGAGAAAGAGAGAGTCCCCTTCCTGCGTACACTTCGAGAGAGAGAGAGAGAGAGAGAGATCCCTTTCTGCACACACCAGTCCCTCCTGAGAGCCTGCGTCTAGCAGGCTGACGCCATGCCGTATCGCTGTGAACGTGTCGTGGGCGATCGGCACCCTCAGCTGAGGGTCTGGTCCGAAACATTATGGAGATGGGAATGGAAAGAAAGGAAAGCAGCAGTACTCTCGGGTGGGAAAGAGAGAGAGAGAGAGAGAGAGAGAGAGAGAGAGAGAGAGAAAGAGAGAGAGACAAAAAAAAAGAGAGACAGAGAGAGAGAGAGAGGCCCAACGCGCGCCTTGAAGATCAGGAGCTGGTTGTCGGCACCCGACACTGTCTGGCTAACGGAGAGGGGGCGGGGGGGGAGGTCAGGAGAGGGGATGGGGACAAACTCCTCGCCATACTACACAGTTGGGCAGTGCGGCACCCACAGGAGTCTAAAGGCCACGCAGTGCAAGGTGCTGACCTGCTCGGGTCGTCAACCCTAGGGTTCAGAAGTCACTAGGAACGTCAAACAACAAACACATGCCCACGGATCGGGGTTCGTCTCCAAGGCACAGCTTGCGAGACCTACATCCTTCACTCATGCGCCTAGGCTCTGAGAGCACCTGATAGTTGAGCCCTCGTCTCCAAGGTACAGCTTGCGAGACCTACTAGCGTGAATTCCAGGAAAGAGGGGGAAAGAGCTCGGCTTGTGTGTGTGTGAAGGGGAAAACGAAGGGGAATTATGACAGATGGGGGAGGATGATGAGAGATGGAGGTGGGAGATAGGGACCCCTGGGCACGCCTCTCCTGGAGATGCAAGCTTCCTCTCTCAGGGTGGCCGCCGCATGTCGGGTCATTGCGCACACTGGAAGGCTAGGCATCCGCCGCCACAGTCCTGTTAAATGCACGTCTCTGAAGCCGCATCACAAACCTGTCTTGTCTTACGTCGTGTACTTCGGGGGGGGGGGCGGGGACGCAAGCTTCGGGAGGAGAGTGACCGCACTTCCTAAGGGGAGCTGTCCTGCCATCACTGGAATCGAGGCCCCAACCAGGCCCGTAATCACATGACGGAGGATTGCTTGCTCCTGGGTGTTAGCTATCGAGAACGGCAAGGAGAACATATTTGCTATCTCCTGGAGGGATCCTGCTTCCCTCACATGTGTCCAGTGGAGAGTGATGTACGCTTTCAACACAGCTAGCATTCTCCACTCCTGGACAGGAAACAACAACCCTATTAGACATACCGGAAGAAAGCCAAACACGAATCCGACCACGGTCAACTCACAAGAAGATCTATCCGAACTCACCACATACTTGTTCTGGTACTGTTCTCCGACTGCCGAGTCTGAATCGGGTTCCCAAAGAGAGGATTCTCAGAGCGCGCTCCCATTGATGATGCCGAGGGTGAGGTTGATCCTGCGGGCCTTCGCAACGGGCACCGCCCGCTTCGGGAAGTGGGCCCGGATGCACTTGTTGACTTGGGCTACCACCATCTTGTCCGACATCCTCTCCTCCAGGACCTGAGCTGCCTGTGCCCATGTGAGACGGTTCGGTAGCTGCTTCTTGGCACCAACCAAAGACTGTAACCATCCCAACTCAGGACGTTTCATGAGCGCCGCACTGTCAGGTGCTTGAGCCACAGGAGTCGGACTCGCCTCACGATCGCATTCCTTCTCTTTGAGTTTTGCCTTGCCATCGGCGTCCGCAGACTCCAGCAGCTTCGAGAGTTTGTCCCCGAAGCTGGACTTCATCGCCTGAGCCACATACTCACTCTGCTTGCGCAGTTTCATCTCCTCAATCCTGCCCTGCTTGTCCTTGAGGGTCGCCTTGAACTCGGGGTCCACTGCTGCCAGTTCCTCCCGAAGTCGTTGAACGTGATCGTCGTAGCGGCCTGGCGAGCGAGACCTCGCCCGCGGGGAACCATGCCCGCGGTTGTCCTTGCCTGAGCTCCGGTGGCGATCCTCATAGCGATCGCGGTAGTCAGGGCCATCTCGGCTGTGGTAGTCCCGTTTATCACGATAGTCACTGAGACCGCGGACATCACGAAAATCACGAAAGTCTCGTGCCTCCCTGTGTACCAGGTAGTCACGCCCTTCTCCTCGGTCGTCACGGTCCCGCCGTTCGGGACTGTACTTGCGGTCGCGATCACGGTCGCGATCTCGGTCTCGGTCACGGTCCTCACTGCGGTCACGGGGGCGAGGATCAGGAGCTCGATAATAGAAGGAAAAGCCTGGCGCTTTTCCCCCGCTGTCCCGACCACTGTTCGTCTTCACCCATGATTGACGCTGACCACCCCCGCCCATCTCGTAGTAGGGAAGGAAGAACTTGGACCGGCACCTCACGATCACTCGAGCCTTCTGGATGGCCACGGACCAGGGGCATGCGTGAAGCGCCGCCACTAGAATCGACACTGGATATCCCAGGACAAACATCTCCAAAATAAGTTCCAGGACCCAAGACAATGTGACCTGGATCGGTAGTGCAAGGTATTGGGCCCGAGCCAAGCGGCCCGTCAAGAGCGAGACCGCCATGTTGAAACCCCGAGGTGGTCGTCCTGGCCAAAGAAGTAGGTTGGTTTTTGGCCGAACGTCCGTGCATCCTCTCAAGAGCCACGCCCGATTCTCATTTTTTGGTAGAATAGATATCCTGTTCTCCAACGGCCAAGAGGTCCAAATCCAACCGCGTACATGGGGGTCAGGGGATCTTCAAGGTTGGAGGCAGGAGAGAGCTTGACCTGGTATACTCGGGACAGATACAGGTAGACAAACTGCCTGCAGTACACTTTGCTTATACCTAGTATGTCATCCACATAACGACGCTGTCTAATCTCCACTTTTCCGGATGTCGGTGATACTTGGAAACCCATACTGCGAAATCGTTCAGGAGCTTTGCGTGCTCGAAGTTCAAACCAAGCTAATAATATTGATAGAGCCACCCCTGAAAGTACACCACCAATCGGTAAACCTCTCAACTCATACACAATCCCACCAATCGCGACCAACGATAACCAACAATAAGCTAACATAGTAGACGCTATATCTGAAATGGATACTTCATAATAGTTGGGTGGTGTTCCTGATTTGAATGTTTTTGTTTTGTTTTCTTTTCCACGTATGGCCAACGCGGCATTCGTTCCTAGTCGTTTGGGTATTTCTTTTGATACTTCACTCCAAGCTTCCCCAATCAACGTGGAACTACATTGTTCATATGCATGGTCCGCATCTGCTACCACCATTGATATGCATGATAACGGGCTCGAACATCGTACACATATATCATCAGATGGGGTTCTAAGTCATGTACAGCACGTCCAATTTCTTTCGAGGCATCTTTCATGTCAAACACCTCACATGACACTTCACTCGCACGTAAAAGGTGGCGAGCGGCACGGCCAATGATCCTGTGCCCCGCCGCGCCTGGTGCATTTGCTGAGTTGACAATCCTCCGCGTGCAGCTGTGGCCAGGCTTCGCGCAGCAACGGGTGCCGTCGGGGAGGAAACACTTGCTCTTGACTGTGGGAAAGACGTAGGGAGGGATCGTTTTTTTTTGGGGGGGGGGGGACGGGTGGGGGAACATCGTCTGGGATCGAAGCCAACTGGGGAGCCCGTGTCGAGCTCTCGTCCATAACCACAATGCTGCATCGTAGCGGGGAAGGTCAAGACGTACCTGCCAATCTGCATCTAGCTCTGCTGTCTGGTGTAGCCATGGGATGATGTCCACGCCATCCCCCATCCAAACTTTATCACATTGTTTGTCATCTGTTATAAGTATACTATTGTTTGTGTTCTCCAATGTTTCTTTGAGGTCTTGCTCGACCTGCTGCCATTTCTGAGGAGGTGGAGGGAGGGCTGCTGCGAGGTCATATGACAGGGGCTGCTTAAACTTCTGCTTCATGTCATCCAACCCTCGTTGGATCGCAGGCTGAGCAAGACGAGCGGATTGGGCCCATTCCAGTAGCCCCAATTTCGCCCTCCGAATAGATATTGCGGGGACATGCCGCACGGGGGGCCTCCACGGACCTGGTAGCTGCTTCAGGTCGAGTGGTCCTGAAACAAAATTGGACGCTGCAGCTGAGGCTGGCAGGCAGTCAACCTGGGACTCAGCACAAAAACGGCTGGCGGACACAAGATCTTTCCAGATTCTCCGAGCTCGAAAAGAAACGCGAGGAGCCTGGCTGTACCACGTACGTGCTGGCTCGAAACGCATCTTGCGACACATGGCATGGACTGAGCTGAAGACCAAGTGTTGCAGTCGCCGCTCTCGAAACTCAAAGGGTAGCTTCAAGACGGGTCGTCGGGCTGCGGGTAAACCCAACCCTTTGAGGTGTTGGTCAATGTGGAATCTGGCCATACACACTCGAGTGAAATTGCACGAGGAATCAGGGGCCAATTCTGCCGCTCGAAATAGTATCGCACCCAACTCCATTCTAGAAATATGCTCGCATACTGGAAGAGGCCGCCACTTTGCGGCAAGTAGAGCAAGAAAAAGACCTAGATGCTCTGGTGCGAGAATCCAAAGGGGGCCCTCCTCTCCTGTATTGTGGAATCTTTCTGTAATCTGCAGGGTGTAGAGGGCACTGTACGGGGCGGGCTCTGAAAGGGCTCCAGGGTACTTGGCAAGGGGTCCACCACCATCATACGGTAATGTTTCCATCAGCGCCGGCGTCGCTGTCGCCCATACAGGAGGTGGAAGTGGACGAGGAGGGGGTCGTCGCCAAGAGGGAGGTCGTCGTCGTGGAGGTTTAACTCTAGGTGGTACATATAGGGTCCCAAGACCTCGTCGGAAACTTTGTTGTTCGGACTCGGTCGCATCGGCACGGTTTGCTGAGGGTCGAAGTCGGCGTATGGCTAACGTTTCGTAATGAAAGCTCGCTGCTTCCGTCGGGGTCCACAGTATAAGGAGGAAGAACAGGGAACCACCTGACCGTCTGAGCTCTCGGTATCGGGGTCGATTTCCTGGGCGAATTCGTGGGTGAAGCAACGCTCGTACGTGTTCTTGTATACGTCCTAGTAACCCTGGTAGTGCTCCTCCTCTGAGAGATGCTTTGCCAATGTTTTGTGACGCATGGCACCCTAATATATACACTACTGCACGATGGGGTTCGCAACTCTGTCCGAGTACACTGAGTAATGCTGTCGATACAATCGGTTCCGACCAATCATGTAATCCTCTTCTCCATTCTGGTGGTCACATACGATATACACGTCTCGCCCACTTTGGCATGGAGGGAAGGGAAAAGGGCATGACGGAGACGACAAATGCCCGACATAATTCATATCATACCAATCGTACTCCACAAAGCGGCACCTCGAAACGGACGAAGGTGTAACGGTTTGTCACCCACGAACTCACACAATATAGCGAGGAATGTAGACAAGTATGCACGAATGTGACGATGATCACGACGCGACCACAACCATTGTCGGAGCTGGGCCCGATCTTTCCATGGAGAGGCCATTATTCTTTTGAAGGGTTGACTGGGCGAACTTCGCGGCCTGTCGATTAGCCACGTCTTGAAACTGAGGCAAAGGCATCATGAATCGAAGCTGCTCCAACTCCTCGCCTGCGGTATGCCCCACTCCGAGCTGGATGTCGTGTCCGACACAGGGCCATACCGTTGCCTGAAAGATAGACTCGTCATCCACATGTTGATGGCCTCCTGGTGTCGTAGTGCATCTTCGTGTTGAAACCGTCTCCATTGTTCTTCTAGTGTCCACAACATCGGGCCCAAGGTCGAGTAGTAGTTGGTCGACACCTGAGTCACTGCAGCGAGCCATGTCTCCCTTCTCACGCTCACGAAGGATTGAACGATCACGAGCAGGGAAGGTTGATCGCACACATGCAGCAACGTCACTGGCATAAGTTCGGAAGCGTACGTTGAGAAGGAAGTCGAAAACGAGAATGATGAGCAACTGTCTGCTGCACACAGGGGAAGTATGGAACGTCCGTCGGTTGGTACCTGGGCGTGAACTGTGATGCCCCGTCGCCCTGAGGCCGGCTTGAATCACACTTTGAGACAGTTCCCTTCCTGCGTACACTTCGAGAGAGAGAGATATCCCTTTCTGCACACACCAGTCCCTCCTGAGATCCTGCGTCTAGCAGGCTGACACCATGCCGTATCGCTGTGAGCGTGTCGTGGGCGATCGGCACCCTCAGCTGAGGGTCTGGTCCGAAACATTATGGAGATGGGAATGGACAGAAGGGAAAACAGCAGTACTCTCGGGGGGGAAAAAGAGAGAGAGAGAGAGAGAGAGAGAGAACAAAAAAAAAAGAGGGAGAAAGAGGGAGAGAGAGGAAGAGAGAGGAAGAGAGAGAGAGAGAGAGAGAAAAAAAAAAAAACGAGAGAGAGAGAGAGAAAACACAACAAAAGAGAGAGAGAGAGAGAGAGAGAAATAGAGAGAGAGAGAGAGAAAGAGAGAGAGAGAGAGACCGGGATGGAGGTATGAGCGGGGATGTGGGGAGAGGGAGGGAAGGAGCGGATAGGGTAGGGGAGAGGGTCCTCTGCCCTGGCCGCATTAAGCCACATCCACACCCAGTCCATGCGTGGTCGTCACGTTCTTGCAGTCTAATGCAATATGAAACGCATCGCTGACGACAAGAATACGGCGATGTCTTCCTGTAGGCCATGTTACTGACTGACTGCTGCCAAACTGACGCCAATACGGTCGTAGTCGCGAGGCAGTCAACGTAACTGATGCGATTATTATAGCGCTGCTGCTCCGTAAGCAAGCAAATACAGGGACACACATACGCTGGGCGAGTGGCGCGACGCGAAGGCTACATATCCGATCAAAAAGTGGCACCTCGCCTCAGGCTCCTGAAGATAGGGCCTTCTGGGAGTAACCTGATCCTAGCAGGCCACCCTCACACCAGAATGCTGTTACTCCAGTGCGGGTCTCGCAATCTCCAGTGACTGCGGCTTGCTGGGGCCAACTGGGGCCTCTCTGAAGCCCTCTCCCCGCAATCTCGGAAGCCTTCTGGGCCGTCCTGCGGCCATTTTTGGGGGTCGTTTGAGGCTGTCTGAGGGTCGCTCGGGCTCTCTTGGAGCCATCTTGGGGCTCTCTTGGGTGCTCGTAGGAGCCTCTTGGGTCTTGATGCCATCTTGACGTCCCCTGGGCCTATGTCTGACGATCTTGAAGCTATATGGTGGAGTATTGGAGTCACCCATGGCCGACCTTGAGCCGCATTCTGGGGACCGCCATGCAACCATCTTCGCGGCCAGCTGGCGGGCTCTGGGTGGCTATGGGCTATGGGGCACAACATGTGGGACTGGCGTGCCGCATTGGGGCTCCCTGGACTGGTGTGCCGACGTGTAGCTCCCTTGAAGCAAGCAAACAGACTCTGGAAGAACATGCGACACAAAATGCATCCGAGGTGTGCCGAATTTGAGCTTCCTCGTGCCGTGTTGGCGGCAAGCGGAAAGTCAATGGGAGGCCAGGGGACACGAGGTGCGTGAGAGGTGTGCCGACTTGGGGCTGTCTTGAAGCGTCTTGGCGGCAAGCTGAGAGCCCATGTGATGCAACCAGGCACGACGTGCCTGAGAGGTGCGCGGATTTGGGCCTCGGCCGAAAGACTCTGTGGCTCCCTATCACTGTCCCCTCCTCCTCCTCCTCCTCCTCCTCCTGCTCCTCCTCATTCTCCTCCTCCTCCTCCTTCGCCTCCTCCTCCTCCTCCTACTCCTCCTTCCTCCTCCTCCTCCTCCTCCTCCTCCTCCTCCTTCTCCCCCTCCCTCCCTCCTTCGCTCGCCGCCCTCTCTGCCCCTCTCCGCCCTCGCCCCCCCTGGAGGCCTCGGGAGCCCTGGAGGCCCTCCAGAAGCAGAACACCTGGCGGCGAGCGAAAGCCTGGGAAATGAAGATTGTCACGGCTGTCGTTTAAGGCACGGGTAATGTTTTACCGCTTCGTGCCCTAACAATGGTGGCACGCCATGTTCTGGATGCAACACTTGTGAAGATGCGGCTACTACCACGCCTATGCTGTGCAACACTCGCGCCAATGCCCTCCACTGCGCGGCCTATGACCGCCCATGGCCTACACGCGGGCCCTTTGCACGGTGGCTGGTAAGCCCCCCACCCCCATGCCTGACACTGCCACCTATACCCCGCGTGCAACTGCGGAGACCCCAGGCCTGCTACGGCCTACTATGGTCTGCGAACTATCAACATGTCAAAGCATGAACCTACCTGACTGTTTGGTATGCCATGCTAGTTCAAGTGGGATGCAACCTGGAATGCACGAGTAAAGTCCCCCACGGCTGCGAAGCAGGATGGTTTACAACCGCCTGGCCTCTTCCCAGAGGAGGGCCACCCCACGACTGTGAAGCACACTTAGCTGCCCCGTGCCAATCCCCGTACTCCCATGGATGCAACACTTGTGAAGATGCGGCTAAGACCCAGGGACTTCCGAGCCCTCTGAGGAGGCCCGCCCCTTCTCACTTCCCCCCCTCGCTCGCCGCCGAAACACGGCATCAGAAGAACCCGAGCGGCTGTGGCGCATCATTCGGAGCGCGTTTCTTCCTGGCGAGAACGCGCGTTGCGGCCAGACCTGGGTCAGAATAACATCCTTCAAGAACATGAGACCCTCCGCCGGCCCAACATGAAGATCACTCGAGGGTACCCTCCCCTAGGATGCACAAGAACATCCAACACACACACACATACACACACACTTTACGTCGCAGCGCGGCAGAAGCAGCCCGCACGCGCGTTCGGTCGGGCAGGCCAGGAGACGGCAGACGCCAATTGTCTGGCGGCAAGAGCGGGAGAGACACACGGAGGGGGCGGCCGCGGGCCGGAACATCAAACAAGCACGAAGAACATGAGCGTACCCTCCCCGAACCGACCTCGATCTTAGATCTCGGTCCGACCGCACGGAGGGGGGACAGGGGACGCCCTCCCTCCACTGCAGCGGGCCCCAGCGCCACCAGAGCGCTCGCGAGCACTTCCTGGGCCACCCCCCTCTTCAGTGGGCCCTGGCGCCAACAGAGCGCTCGTGCACACCTTGGCCTTGCGACGGCGACGACGACGACGACAATCATGAAAACGACGACGACGACGATGTCGACGAAGACGACTGGACGACGACGACGACGAACGACGACGACGACGTAGACGACGACGACAATGACAACGAAAACTGCACGACGATACGACGACTAGACGACGACGACGACGCCTTGACGACGAAGACGACGACTGGACGACTGCACGGCAAGACGACTGGACAACGGCACGAACAAGACGACGACGACGCAGACGACAAAGACGACACAGACGACGACGACGACGACGACACTGACGACGACGGCCACGACGGCGACGACGACGGCAAGGATGACGACGGCCACGACGACGACGACGACGACGACGACGACGACGACTGGACGACGACGACTGGGCGACGACCACGACGAATGTGCGAGTTGACGACGGAGACAAAACGACGACGACGACGACGACGACGACGACGACGACGACGACGACGACGACGACACGGATGCTGACGACGACGATGACGATGAGTGGGCGACGACGGCGACGACGACTGGTCGACGACTGGGTGACAACGATGAAGACCCCGACGCCGATGCCTAAGGCAACGCAGACTGCGACGAAACCGACGGTGGCGGCGACGACGACTGCACGACGAAACGACGACCTCCGACATATCCTCTCTACTCCGTGGTCGGCGCCTCGGAACACGAATCGGCACTGGAAGCACAATCGACTAAATCGTCTGGCTTACCGTCCCCCTCCAGCTCTTCCTGCTCCTGCCCTTTGCAACGTGTCTGCGAGCACGGGCCTTACGCACGCGACGGCCCAACGTTTGTTTGAGCACCCGAGCACCAGCAGTGGCCCCATGTGCACCCATGTGCCTGCGAACGCCACGCTATCATAGCTGTTACGAACCAGAGCATACGCTCCCCGCTCAAGCACTGCGGCCGCACTCTGCGGAGAGGCTTCGGTGAACAACGCGCACGCTACGGCAGCGCCAGCGGGCAGTGCTGGGGGCGCTCTTGGATGGGGGCGGAACGGGGGCATAACGCGCGTCATGGCACAGGACGACAAAGAGACTAGAGGGGGGGCGGGGAGGCCAGTCTGGTGCCAGGGCTCGCTGCCCATCGGGCGACCACTGATCTGACCCCCCTTCACAGGAAGCGGCGCCCCGTCCCGAAAGCAAGCCGCACCCTCCTCCCTCCCTCCTTCCTTCGCGCTCCTCCCTCCGCCTGAAACCTGGGACCTGGTGGCGTGAGGAGTCGTCGACTGCCGACCCCCCCAGGGCCGGTCGGCCCTGGGGGGCTGATCACACTAAACAGCCTGGTGACGACAGTGACCCTCTGCTGCAAGTATATGTGAGGTAAACAGAAGGATGACAGACATAGGGTCGGCGGCGAGCGAGGGGGTGAAGTGAACAGGAGAAGGCTGTCTCAGAAGGCGGCGGGACTTCTCAGAAACCCTCGCGCCTTCTGACAGGTTTTCTGCGTCTCCGGGGAAGCCCCAGAAAACTTCTCAGAGGGTCCGGGGACGCCCGAGCCTGCTGCGAAGGCCTTCTCCTCCTCACTCCCCTCCCTCGCTCTCCGCCGATGAAATATGAAGCAGGGGGACATCGAACCATAATCATATCGCGTCCCTCCGCCTCCTCGTCCTCCTCGCGGTGGAAGCCTTAGGTCCGGCATGCCCCCCAACCGGCTGATTTTGGGTGAAAAACAGAAGTACACAAACAGATCATCCGACATAATCATTTGTTTTTGAAATCCTCCCCTGACTATTTTTTGATAATTTTTGAATTCTCCTCCTGTAGAGAGACGTGCCCGACTTAATGGAATCCCCCGCGGGTTGCGTGGCGCGACAGGCGTAGCATTTTCTCCACACCACGTGGGTTGCCCAGGGGGTGGTCCCTGAGCGTGGTCTGTATCCGTTCCAAGGTCGCGGGGCGTGGCAGGCGTGGCACTGTCTCCATACCACAGGGGTCGCGCAGGGGGTGGTCCCTCACCGCGGTCTCTATCCGTCCCAGGGTCGCGGGGCGTGGCAGGCGTGGCACTTGATCCATTCCACAGGGGCTGCGCAAAGAATGGTCCCTCACCGCGGTCTCTATCCGTCCCAGGATCGCAGGGCGCGGCAGGCGTGGCACTTTCTCCACGCCACAGGGTTTGCGCAGGGGGTGGTCCCTCACCGCGGTCTCTATTCGTCCCAGGGTCGCGTGGCGCGCCAGGCGCGGCATTTGTTCCACACCACAGGGGTCGCGCAGGGGGTGGTCCCTCACCGTGGTCTCTATCCGTTCCAGGGTCGCGTGGCGCGGCAGGCATCTTTTTCTCCACACCACATGGGTTTCGCAAGGTGTGGTCCCTGAGCGTGGTCCTTATCCGTTCCAAGGTCGCGGGACGTGGCAGGCGTGGCACTGTCTCCATACTACTGGGGGTGCGCAAGGAGTTGGTCCCTCACCGCGGTCTCTATCCGTCCCAGGGTCGCGGGGCGTGGCAGGCGTGGCATTTTCTCGACACAGTAGGGGGGTGCGCAGGGGGGCGGTCTCTGAGCGCAGCCGTTATGCACCCCGGTCGTCCAGGGCATAACAGGCGTGGCACATTCTCGACACCATAGGGGGTGCGCAGGAGGTGGTCCCTGAGCGTGGCCTCTATCTGTCCCAGGGTCGCGGGGCGCGGCAGGCGCGGCACTTCCTTGTCGCCGCAGTGGGCGCGCAGGGGGTGGTCCCCGAGCGCGGTCTCTATCCGTCCTAAGGTCGCGGGGCGTTGCAGGCGTGGCGTGGCATTTCTCGGCGCCTCAGGGGGTGCGCAAAGCGTGATTCCTGAGCGCGGCCTTTATCCGGCACAAGGCCGCGCGGCGTGGCAGGCGCAGCATTTTCTCCGCACCACGGGGGGCGCGCAGGGGGCAAGTCTCGTGTGTAGCATTCCATCAGTTCCACCAACAGGGGCTTGCGTCTGTGAACATTTTGGCTCAAGACAGCTCGGAACGCAGGGGTTTTCACGCAGGCGCGCCCAGGTGCCCAATCGAAGGTAGCAGTTGCACGTTTGTCGCACGGCAGCTATTCTAACACAAGAGCAAACACGAAGTATGCGGGGTTCCTCGGCAACGTAATTTCTGTCTTGAACTCAGGAGGGGCCACATCCAAGCGGAGTAAGCCAAGACGGAGGCCGAGCACTCCGTGCGAACTCACTCGGCATGGACTCGGGACCCTCTTATGAGAGGCCAAGTCCAGACGGAGTAACCTCAAATGGAGACTCGGCGCTCCGTATGGAATTACTCCGCATGGACTCAGCCTCCGCTAGAAGACAGAGGGACGCGGCAGTCGTGACATCACGAGGAGCTCGTTTGCGAAGGATCCGCGGCGACGCCCGTGACTAGAAGAAGCAATAAGGCACACCACATACACTTTTGACGCTCCGCGCGGATTTCGTGGATTTGCTCTGGACCCCCCTCCCTGGCGCACGGAGCGCGCCAGGGGCGGCGCCAGAGGCGCCGCCGGGGGGCCCCCAGCGCGTAGCAGAGAAATGCGCGCGGAGCGCCAGAAGCTTATGTCTGTAGCGTTTTTTCTTCTGCGAGCCCCACCCCTCTCGCCCCTGCCCCTTCCCGGTCGCGCCGCTCTGGGGCAAGAGACAGTCTTCCACCCGTCCAGGTTGCGTGGGCTGCCTCCGAGGGAGGGGAGGGGGAAAACGCCATTGCTGGCGCTCTTCCGTTTCAGGAGGTTTCTCTTGGTCACTAGAAAAAGAAGAAGCCAGACAAACATAAACTTTTGGCGCTCCGCGCGGATCTCTTGGACCCGCGCCTGGCGCCCCTCCCCCCCCCCCGGCGGCGCCTCCTGCGCCGCCCCTGGCGCGCTCCGCGCGCCAGGGAGGGGGGCCCAGCGCGGATCCGCGAAATCAGCGCGGAGCGCCAAAAAAGTTTGCGTTTGTGGCGTGTTTTCTTCTTCGGGGTCTTCTGACCCGGGTCAATCCAGACCCAAGTCAGTGAGGCCTTGCAGGATCCTGCAAGATCCTGCAGGATCCTGCAGGACCCTGCGCCCGAACCTGGGTCAATGCGACCTGGCCCTGCAGGATCCTGCAAGATCTGGCCTTCTGGCTGACCCCCGTTTGCATTTACATCATGTCTCCCGATCCCCGGCTTCTTCTGGTCACTCCGATCGGTCCTCCGCCTCGATCCTGCCGGCCGCCCCTCCTCGCCACCGCGGGGCGCAGAGGCTCTCGCGCGCCTCCGGGCGCGGCGGCGGCTTCGCGAGCGGCTCCGTGCGCGGGGCGCCGCGCAGGAGCTCCTCGGGGAGCAGCGACGTGGCCGCGGCGAGGCCTGCGGGGACGCGGCGGGGGGCGGAGGGAGAGGAGGGCCGAGCTCCTCCCTCCTCCTCCCCCTCCTCCCTCCTCCTCCCTGCTCTTCCTCACTCCTCCCTCCTCCTCCCTCCTCCTCCCTGCTCTTCCCCCTCCTCCTTCCTCCTCCCTCCTCCCTCCCTCCTTCCGCCTCCTCCCTCCTCCTCCCTCCTCCTCCCCCCTCCCTCCTCCTCCCCCCTCCGTTCTCCTCCCTGCTTCTCCTCCTCCTCCTCCTCCTCCTCCTTCTTCCTCCTCCCCCCCTTCTCCTCCTTCCTTTTCGCATTGGCTTGCCGTTTGGCTGAAAAGCTGTAGCGTCTTCCCTCCTCCTCCCCTCCTCCCCCCTCCACCTCCTCACCTCCTCCTCTCCTCCTCTCCTCCTCTCCTCCTACCCCTCCTCCTCCTCCTCTCCTCCTCCTCTCCTCATCCTCTCCTCCTCCTCTCCTCATCTTCCCCCTCCTCTTTCCCCTCCTAGTCCTCGTCGCACCACCACCACGGCCCTGAGGCTGGAAAGTTCTCACATATACGAGAATGGAAGGCGGGTCGTTTACGAAGGCGGCCCTCGTCTGAGCGCACATGCGTCTTAAACGCTTCCAGCAACTGCAAGGATGGAGGGCCAACTGGGCTCTCCCCTTCGCGACGCACGCATTCGGCTTAATGCTTCCAGCGGCTACAGGGATCGAGGCTGGCTCCTTTTCAACAGTACTCCTGCAGTGAAGAATGTTGGTCAGGATGTATGCGGAGTGGGCTTGGGACGGGAAGGTGTTTTACATAATCGTTAGTGCATCATGGGTTTATTATGTAACTCCTCGTCTGCCTCCTCCCTCGCCCTCCCTGCTTGTATGCATGTCTGCCTGTCTGTCTGTCTTCCTGCCTGCCTGCCTGTCTGTCTATTTCTAAATATAGATGTAGACGTATACATATATGTATAGATATGTGTATCTCTCTCTCTCTCTCCGCCTCTGTCTCGGTTGTTTCTTGGTTTGTTGTTTGGTCTCTCTCTCTCTCTCCTGCTGTTTGGCGGAGGCTTCTTCTCGGGGGGATCCTGAAGGCCTCTGGAGCCCTTCGGGAGCCTCTGGGGGCTGCTTGGGGTCATCTTGTCGCCAACCGCGGCTTCCCTCAACGACCAGGTCCACACGTGGAGTGACTTGGGGGGGCGTTTTGGGGTCATTGGGCCGTCTCGAGGCCTGCTGGGCCATCTTGAAGCTCTGCTGTCGTTCTTGAAGCTTTTCGGGCCCATCTTGAAGCTATTTGGCAAACCTATTCGGCGGTCACGGACGCCGGGAATACGCACAAACGGATTTCCCCGAATCATACCAAACCCTAGGGTACACCAATGTTTCGTGCGGCCTTTGGGGTGGGCTCTTGGGGGTCTTCTTTCGGAAGTTTTGGGGCCTCGGCAATTTGTGAGGCAACTTTGGGGCCCTGTGAGGCCGTGCGGGCGCCCTCCCGACAGCTTTGGGCCTGTTTCAAAAGCCCAACGAGTACGTCCAGGAGGCCCAAGAACCCCAGAACACATCCTGCAAGGGCGCCCAGGAGGTCCAGGGGATCAAACTTCGTACTGCAACCTGCGCGATAAAATCTACATGCGGCAACCGATGGTCTTAACTAAATGTGGTGCGACCTATGCGGAGCAACATGTGTAGTTTAAGATACGTGATGGGACGTGAGTCGGGCATCTTATGTGGTGCGTGACAAATGGTGCAATCTATGGGATCCAATATGCATGGCGTAGGCCAGGTTTTGCAAGCTACGTCGGGAAAATCTTTAGGTGGTGCGACGAATGCGATGCAACCCATTTTGAGTTCGTGTATGTATGTAGATGTATGTATTGATGTACTTGTATATATATATATATATATATATATATATAGATGTGTGTACGCAAAAACTGTTTCGCTACAAATGCATCCCCACGCACGTACACATATTCACTATATATATATATATACATATGCGTATGTACACGTAAGTCTGGCATGCAGGGGATACAGAAAACACAAGTGAGTATGCCCGCCACCGTGCCCCGAGGCTCGAGCTGGAATGTCTCAGGTCCCTCGAGCTCTCCATCCTCAGTCCTCAGGTTTTGCGTATGTAGGGGCCCAGCCCCTACATTATCGGATTCGCTGGGGCGTGGCGCGTGTCCCCGCGCGTTACTGCGTGCTTTTCCTGGATGCCAATCGGCTCCCAAACGGGCCAATAATGCTCCAAAGAGCTCTCTAGACGGCTCAAGAGGCATCCAAAACGGCCCCAAAGTTTCTTAGGGCGCTGAAGACAGCCTCTAGACAACCCAAGTGGTCCCCAAGACGCCCCAAGAGGGCTCCAAAAGGCCCCCCAAGAGAGCCCCGAGAGACCCAGCCCTTTGGGCGTGAGTGGTTTAGAGAGCCCGCTCTGTTCTCAACTCCCCTTCTTCCCCTTCGGGGAGGGGTTTACCCCTCCCCCTACCCCCTCCCCCTGGGCCTGGAGAGGGCGCCCCGCGGGTCGTTGGAGGGGTCTTTTTCGACTCCTGGGAGGGCTAAAAAAAACGACACCCCTCACGAGGATTCTGGCCCCGACGGGGGGAGGCAGAAAAGTGCGCCCCTCTTCTGTGAAGCCAAAATCATTGATTTTACTACGGTTGTGGCCCCATTTTGGCCTTCTGAGGGGGCAGCGCTAATTAAAGCTCCCCTCTTCTTTCAAGCCAAAATCATTGATTTTACTGAGGTTTTGGCCCCCATGTTGGCCTTCTGAGGGGGCAGCGCTAATTAAAGCTCACCTCTTCTTTGATCGATTTCCTCCAAGATGGCCCCAAGAAGCGCCCAGGAGGCACCAAGAGGCCCCAAGATTGCCCCAAGAGGCCCCCAGGAGGCCCCCAAGAGGATCCCAAACGGCCCAAAGAGGCCCCCCCCGAGGCACCCAAGACGCCGAAAAACCCATCAGGACGACCCTCTACTCGCCTGGGCGTCGTTTCTGGACGGGCAGGAGGAGGGGCCCGAACGACTCACACCAGGACGAGGGGCCCGAACAACTCACACCACGAGAAGCCCGAACGACTCACACCAGGACGAAGAGCCCGAACGACTCACACCACGAAGAGCCCGAACGACTCACACCAGAAGAAGGGCCCGAACGACTCACACCAGGACGAGGCGCCCGAACGACTCACACCACGAGGAGCCCGAACGACTCACACCACGACGAGGGCCCCGAACGACTCACACCACGAGGAGCCCGAACGAGTCACACCAGGAGGAGGGGCCCGAACGACTCACACCAGACTCACACCAGGACCCGAACGGGGCCCGAGCAGGACTCACACCACGAGAAGCCGGAACGACTCACACCAGGACGAAGAGCCCGAACGACTCACACCACGAAGAGCCCGAACGACTCACACCAGGAAGAAGGGCCCGAACGACTCACACCAGGACGAGAAACCCCAAACGACTCAAACCACGAGGAGCGCTTTCTCTCCCTCCTCCTCCGCCTCGTCCTTCTCCCGCTCCCACAAGGAGGCGGGGGGAAGGAGGAACAGGGGAGATATGCGGGGGCAGGCGGACACACGCCTGAAAAACACGACTGTCGGCATGTTTCGCAAGAGTTGCTGTTTTGAGATGGGCTGGTGGGGATACGCGAAGCGTAAAGAATCCCACCAGCCCTCTGGGCGTAGGTGGTCTAGAGCAGATCCTCTTCCACCCCTCCCTCTTCCCCCTTGGGGAGGGGTTTACCCCTCCCCCTACCCCCTCCCCTGGACCTGGACGGGGGGGCCGCGGGTAGTTAGAGCGTCCAAGATGGCCCAAGACGGCTCCAAGAGCGCCTCAGAGAACCCAAGATGAGCTCCAAGATGGCTCAAGATAGCGCAAGATCGCTCACGATGGCTCCTTAGATGGTTCCAAGAAGCCCAAAGACGGCCCCAAGATAACTCCAAGTGGCCAAACAGCTCCCCAAGGAGGCCCCGAAGAGGCCAAAATCGTCCCAAAACCTAAGGAAAATCAATGATTTTTGCATTCTCGCCTTTTCGCTTCCGATGGCCATCCGAGGCCTGGAGATGGTTCCAAGATGGCCCAAGAGGGCCCCAAGAGAGCCCCAAAAGAGCCCCAAGACGGCCCCAAGAGCGCCCAAGAGCACTCCAAGAGCGTTCCAAGAGGGGGCCAAGAGGCGATTTTAGGGGCTTCCGAGGGGGGACGCTAATTAAACCCCCCCTCTTGTTTGATCGATCTCCTCCAAGATGGCCCCATGAAGCGCCCAGGAAGCCCCAAGAGGTCCCAAGATGGCCCCAAAATGGCCCCAAGAGGCCCCCAAGAGGCCCCCCGGAGGCCCCCAAGAGACCCCCAAGAGGCCCCAAGAGCCCCCCCAGATGCACCCAAGATGCTCCAAGAGGCCTCGGCGAGAATGCCTAATCATTGATTCTACACAGGTTTTAGCCACATGGAGGCCTCTTGGGGGGGGGCACGGATTAAGATGACTCCAAGAGCGTCTGGGAGAGCCCAAAATGACCTCCAAGATGGCTCAAGATATCCCAAGATGTCTCATAATGGCTTCCTCTGTGTGCTGCCCACTTCTCTGATCGAGGCAATTCCTCTGGGCATCGTTTCTGGATGGGCTGGTGGGGATTCGCGAAGCGACAACAATTTCTTAGGGCGCTGAAGACAGCCTCTAGACAACCCAAGTGGTCCCCAAGACGCCCCAAGAGGGCTCCAAGAGGCCCCCCAAGAGAGCCCCGAGAGACCCAAATCATTGTTTTCTTTCTTACAAATGCTGTATGGGTTGAGTGGGTTTATCCTTCTCACTCGTTCGGGCTTCGAACGCTCCGAGACGGCCAAAGGCCCAACATATCGCCTTAAGGCGTCCCGGACGGCCCACGAGGCCCCCCAAGAAGGCCCCAGAGGACTAGAAGAGAGGGTCACAAAAGAGGACGCGGACTGAAATGTCGAGACCTCTGCCCCAAGGCGACCACCGAGAGGCCATCAAAAAACCACCCGCCAGAGCCCAAGAAGTTTCTTTTTGCCCGGACAGAACGCCTGGACGGCACAACCCGAAGGAAGGTGCCCAAGGTGCCTGCACTAACTCACGTGCAGTCGGACCTCGCAAGCTGAATGGCCGCACAGACACGCCCCAGGCGTCTCATCTGCGCCGCCTTTGCGAAGTGCCTCGGGATGCCATCCCGAGACACGGCCACCGGCACCACCCCCACTTGGCCGCCGGCCTCGAGCAGTGGAGATCCCCCTACTGCCCGTGGACTTTAATTATCGCACCACCCCCCGTCGGGGGACCCCCTCGAAGTAACCCCATCGGGCCTCTCAGGGGTGGTACGGCGGGCCCGCGACTACTGTGGTTGGCCAACCACAGGGCGCTTGCCTCTCCCACAGCCCCGTCGGCCTGTGGTGACGCAAAAAATCCCAAGTGGTACCAAAAAATCCAGAAACACCCCGAAACCGCCTCCAAGAAGCTTCCGAAAGGCTTCACAGGATATCCCCACGGGTTGTCGCGCAATGTGTGGTATAATATGCCAAATGTGATTCTGGTTGAACGTGCTCAAATCGTTAACTCCACTGCTCGTGCAAACATGCCACCCGCCCACCCACAACCTGTTGGCAAACCCAACGGGTCGGCGACAACAACGATGACGATTACGCTGGAACACGGTGAGGACGATGTCGGCGACGACGATGGTGATAAGGATGAAGCTGAGGATGATTATGATGATGATGGCGAAGATGATAATGCTGGTGGTGAGGATGATGACGAGGATGAAGCTACTGACGATGATGATGACGACGAATACGGCGAAGATGATACTGATGATGGTGGTAATGGTACTGGTCATGACGATGACCGCGAGAGAGCGATGACGCAGGCGATGATGATGCGGATGTTAAAAACGACGGTGATGATGATGATGCTGGTTATGCTTATGATGATGTTAAGGCGACGGTGGTGATGCTGCTGATGCTGGTGATGATGGCGATGGCGATGCTGATGATGTTGACGATGGTGGTGCTGCTGCTGATGATGATAATGATGATGGTGATGATGATGCTGATGGTGGTGGCGATGATGATGGTGCCGCTGCTGATGATGATGCTGATGATGATGGAGTGCCCGTGCGCAGAATTCCGAGGATGGCGACGGCATAGACAACGACGGCGATGACGGCGGCGAAGATGATCTCGACGATGGCGATGGCGATTGCGGTGGCGATGATGCTGATTATACGGCTGATGATGTTCACAGTAGTGCTGATGCTCTCGGTTGCAATGATGATGCTGACAATGATCATAACGACTGTGCTGCTGAGGATAATGAATGGGGAAGTGTGCGGCCACAGGGATTCAAACACCCTTGCATTTTTTTCGAAAACCATTGGGCTTCGTATGTTGTTGAACACAGGTGGCCCTCAATGGTTACAGCATCCATAGTTTCGGAACGATTTCGACGTGCGCGCGCGGCGGAAGCGCGTGAGGCACGCATGGCATTATTTGACAGAGTTGGTAGGCGCGCGATGGTAGTTGCATGTTTTCGACGTGCACGTGTTAAGTAGCCCGCGTGTTCCCACTTGATAGAACGGCGGAGCCCCTATGGTTCCCTTCGAATTTCAACGAACGGGCGAGTAGATTGCTGGCAACCGTGTGGTAGGAATAACATATTTTGCTGTGTATACTTCTTGAACTGGCCATGTCTTGAAACTGTAAGGACTCCCCAGGCAAAGCAACCCTCTAGCAACAAAGATGTAGAGGCAGGTCGATAAGCAACAAAAGTGCGGTCGGCAATATAATGTTGCGTCATACGCGTGCGCGGGATGAGAGCAGGGCTATGTGCACCTTAATGTTGTTTGTTCAAAGATCGTGGCTGTCCAGGCCAAGCAGGTTGCCAGCACTGCGGCAGGACAAGGATTCCTGAATACATCGCGAGGAAGACTCAAGCGAAACGGCTGCCCGACTGGCTGCCGGACTGGTTGTCCTCGGGCTCCCCGTCCCCTCCGTGGGTCTCTTCTGCGGTTTTTCTTGCAACTGCAGCCGACATATGACCAAACACGTTCCCATTTTAACAATCTAGGCCAATTTCCCCAAGAAGTTTTTCGAAAAGACGCCTGTGCCAATATCAGTGGCTAACTCTAGAGGAGCGGACGTGCTAAAAAAACCTGGGGGCAAGCGTTCCGGAAATTATCGTTGAATAATTCTGACGCGCGCGCGGCGGCGGGAGCGGGAGCATGGGACCGTAATGCATTGTTGCAATGGGTCCATGGCAACAGGAATTTTCAGATCAGCGCGTGCGCGCCGCATGGTGTTATTCGACAGGGAAGAGGCGGGGGTCGATACACCGATGACTTTGGATGATACGACTAAAGATAGAAAGTGAATGGTGAGGGGAGGTCATCGGTACATCATTATACAACAAATGTAGCCCCTGCCTCGACGGGGGGGGGAAGATAGTACCTGTTTAAGAAAGAACCGATGGACTATTACATATGCGAGCCTCAGTTCTTGAGCTGCAGCTCTGCTGGGTGGGTGGGTGCCGGGGTGGCTCTGCGGGGGTAGGGGGGGGGGGTCCGAATTAATTTTAGTGGCAAAATCGGAGCTCCAGCTCACTCCGGGTCGGCTTGCCCCTGAGATCTCGAACGCGGGCTATATATATATATATATATATATATATACACAATATATATATTAAATATTATATATATATACATACATACAAATATATATATATATATTATATATATATAAATGGCCGCCCAGGCGGCCCACGAGGGCCCTGAGTGGGCGAAACATCGCTCCAAGACGCCCAATATGTTCCTCAGACGGCTCCAGAAACCTGCAACGTGCCATCCCGACACCTCCTAAGAGTGCCCAGCGACGGAAAATCTGTCCCATTCCCTTAGGAAAACGTGCATTTTTAGAGTTTTCGTTCCTTCGGCCTTCGCAGTGTCCAACACGACCCAATAGACCCCCAAAACAGGCCCAGAGGCTCTCAAGAGGGCCCCAAGTCGGGCCAAGAAGGGCCCAAGACGGCCCGGGAGGCCCCCAAGACAGCCCACGCGGGCCCCAGGACGGGCCCAAGAAGCGCCCAAGAGGACCCCATGACGGCCCCAGACGGGCCCAATACGGCTCTGGAGGAAGGAAAAACGCGCCATCATCGTAACCTTTCGACGGTCCCCCGCGGACTTCTTGGATCTGCGCTGGACCCCCTCTCTGGCGCGCGGAGCGACGCCGGAGGCGCCGCCAGGAGGTTTCGGCGCCACTCCGAGACATCCGCGCGGAGACCATCGGATGTTCATGTTCACGGCATACGTTATTCTCTTCGAGGCTCTGCGTTGCGTCATAGGCTTGGGACGGCCCCCAGTCCCAAGCCCATGGCGCAGGGGGCATGGGGGAGCAGGGCGGGGGGGGGGAGGTGGGATGGGGGAGGGGGGAAGAGGGGGGAGGGCGGAGGGAGGAGATAGAAGGAGGAGGGAGGAGAGGAGGAGGAGGAGGAGGTGGAGCGTGCCCAGAAGAGTCCGTCCACACTACTCGCTAGAACTACTGCTGCTGCAACTGCAATTGCTACTGCTGCCGCTGCTGCTGCTGCTGCCGCGCACGAGGTACAAAGGCTGCCGCAGCGAAGGCAACGGCGGGCCGCGGCGATATCCGCGGGCCTCGACGACAGCGGCGGCCAGGGCGCGCCTGCTGAGAAGTGACCGCTGTCGACGCCCAGCTGGGAGCCGTACAGCAAGACGAGTGGCACCTACTAGACGCCTGGCCTCTTCGAGGGTGATCGGGCGCCGGAGGGAAGAGGCAAGGCGAGAGGAGAGGCGGAAAAAATGGAACAGAGTGACAGCAAAGGCTAGCTGGCCACCTCGGAGGCCAAGAAGGGATGAGCAGGAAGGGGAAAGCGGAGACAGATCGACGTCCAATAAAGCAGTCGGGGACAAGAAAGATAATGGCCAAGAGTGTCGGGACAGGACAGGCATCCCAGCGCACAGCAGGCCTCGCGCTGCATCCTCCCGCCCGTCAGCCACCCCCTCATATGAGTGCGCAGGGCAACAAATGACCATGCATGCGGGGCTTGGGTCAGAGCTCTCTGGAACGCCTGCCAGTCGGCAGGAGAGAAACGCATGAGAACTCGAGCATGCTTTCGCACGCGGCGGACTATGATCGGGCGGAGGGGAGGGGTCGAGAAGAGGGCACGCTGGAAGACCTCAACGAACCGAGCCTGCCACTTTGGCCTTCTCCTCGGCTCCTCGGGGATAGGGGGAGGGGGATCTCGAAATAGTGCCAAGGCCTCCGCGCCACCAGCGCGCAGGATCGCAGATCTCGGGGAACCTTGCGCAGCTTCCTCAAGCGAGCCCGCGATCGCAGGGGCATTCCAAAAAGGAGGCGCTAGCACGGATCCACCCCACCATCCAAACTCTCCTTCCTCCCTCATGACTGTCCTAAGCCGAGCGATGTTCGTCTGCCAAGTGCTGCAGGTGAGAAGGGCTGAACGCACCAGGGTCCCCGCACTCAAAGCGAGTATGCTGACAGGCTGGGGGCATCCAAAGTTTCTGAGCTGAAACCAATCACTCCGACGGAACATAGAGAAAGGCACGCGAAATATTCTAGCCAGCATGCGTCGCTCAACCTGGGACTCCGTCCACGAGAGAGGATAGAGCTGCATCTTGTAACTTAGCACCGTCTGGATCCGAGATAGGCGCAGGCCAAGAGATGTCGCATGCGGGGCACCGCGGGCGCCCAACGAGGAACATCTGTCCAAGGCCTTCCCAACGGGGGCCTCCCAAGCGTCCGAGGGGACGGCAGCAGGACCTATGAGGCATCCGAGGTACACCGTTTTGCCGGCAATCTTAAACGCGGTCCACGAGGGGCAGGCGACAATAAGGAGTTCCTTCAACCGCTTCTGGACTTCTGGCGATAACTCAGCCCTGAGCGGGATGGCAACACATTTCCTGTACTTCAAGACAAGCGCTCCAAGCTTGTCCGCCAGATTGAAGATTCTGCCCAGGTGCCTCCACCCGTCCCTATGCCAGACGACAACTCCGATGTCATCAGCACATGCACGGACAAGTCCGCGATGGACACGGGCCAGGGAGATTTCCATATTCCGAATGAAGGGATTGACCGCAAACAGAAAAAAAGCGAGCCCGAGAGTGGACATCCCTGGAGGACGCCAGAGAGCATCCAGAAGAGGAAAACTTGCTGGTCCCCCCGGGCAGAATAACACTGGTTTAAATGATAAAACACTGAAGCCGCCTGCTTAAACCCGCGAGGGATCGGGGCCAAGAACACATTTAGGATCATCCACTCCTGCCGCACCGAGGGGGGCGCCTGGGAGAAATCAAAGGCGAGGAGGGAGGGGGCATGAGTGGGATCCCCGAAGTGTCTGACACTAGTGATCCTCGCCATAGCGTCTAAATCAACGATATTATCAAGAAAGTTCCGCCGCGGCACGAACCCGCGTTGAGAGGGCGCAATGAGGGCTTGCATTGCCTGAGTCAGACTCCGATTCAGCACCGCAGCAATGGTCTTGTTAGAACTGCTTTGCAGGCCGAGTGGCCGTGCGTCGCTCGCAGCACGCTCAAGCCCGTCCTTTGACGGGTTGTCTCCAGGTAGCGGCTTCGGAATGAAGGCCTGGAGAGAGGCACGACATTCTGGCGGCATTAGACGGCCAGCCAGTACCCAGAGCAAAACCTGGTGCAGGATTTTCGGGCCCGCCCCATGGCGCCAAGAGGAGAAGGGAAGCCCGTCAGGGCCAGGGGCCGAGGAGGAGGCCCGAGCAAGGTATCCAGAGACCGAGCCCGGGGAGGGAGGAGGAAGGTCCCGAAAGTCACGACAAGAGTTACAAAACTTCTGAGCATGCCTCGACGCGTTAGACGGCATCGGGGTCTCACGACCAAAAATGGGGGCCCAGTGATTATTCAGAGCCTGAGCCATCCCCTCAGGAGACGAGGTCGCCGCGGTGGCGCCAGAGGGAAGGTCCGCTGGAAAAACCCCCGCCAGGAACTTTCTTCTCCCAAAGGGGCACAAGTGCTGTGATCGGCGCAAGAGCGCAGCACTGCGCGCACGAATTCGCTGCTGCATCCCAGGGCGGAGCTCCCAACGCGCCTCGGCCTCGAGGCGCTCGCGGATGGCGCGCCGCTCCTGAAGCTGCAAGGAGCAGTGCAGGTCCTGGAAGGCTCCAGGGTCCCGCAGCCACACCTCACCGAGAGCCGACACGCCCAGGCGCTGCTGCGTCCAGCTGTGGCGAGCGAGGATGGCCCTGGCAAGCCGCGCGTCCTGGCGGGAGACACACCGAGCCATCGCCCTGGGCACCATGGCCCGAGACATCATGGCACGGCTGTTGCGGGACAACACCAGATCTCTGGTCGCCAGGCCTGCTGCCTGCCGACATCAGGTGGCAAGGTCGAGTGCCTCAGGGGCATCAAGCCCTTCAAAGCAGACCAGCCTCTCATATTCTGCAACAAGCTTGGGGAAGAGAGGATCAGGAGAGGAAGAGGAGGAGGAGGAAACGGAGGAGGAGGAGGAGGAGGAGGAGGAGGAGGAGGAGGAGGAGGAGGAGGAGGAGGAGGAGGAGGAGGAGGAGGCAGAGGAGGGGGAGAAGGAGGGAGGAGGAGGAGGAGGAGGAGGAGGAGGAGGAGGAGGAGGAGGAGGAGGGAGGCCCCCGCTGCCATTCGTCGGCCGCGGGCTCGCCAGGTGTTCCTAGTGCTCGCGTCTCCTGTCTTGTCTTATCTCTCGTCGTCTCCTTGCCCCGCGCCTGCGCGGACCGTGGCTGGAGGCTGTCTCGCGGCCGCCCCCGCCGAGCAAAACAAGTGCGTGTGTGTGTGTCTCTATCTGACTCTCTCTCTCTCTCTCTCTCTCTCTCTCTCTCTCTCTCTCTCTCTCTTCTTCTCTCTCTTTCTCTCTTCTCTCTCTCTGTCTCTCTCTCTTCTCTCTCTCTCTCTCTCTTCTCTCTCTCTCTCTCTCTCGCTCTCTCTCTCTTCTCTCTCTCGCTTCCTTTCTCCACCACTCTCCATAATCCAGAAGCCGCATTAAAGTGATCATTTGTTTTTTGGTCCCCCCTCTGTCACAGAGGGGCCCTAAGATGCCCCCCCCCCCCCCCCTCTGTCACGGAGGACCTCGTTCTGGGTGCTCTTCTGCCACGGGGGCTCCCGATACGATTGGAGACGATAAAATGTGATGGCGGGGTGGGGGATTGGAGGGGGAGGGAGAAGAAAACGATGAAGGAGAGGAGGCAACGACAGCACCGATGAAAGCACCGTTTCTTCTTCTTTCTCCGCTCGGGCAGCGGTCGCCGAACACGGCGGCGCGCGCGACTCGCCGCCGCCCGCGATGCACTGGCAAGGCCTCCGCTGGTGCGGAGGGTCGACGTTCGGCCGATGAGGCCTCCCTCCGCTGCTGCGGAGGGGCGGCCCCTGTGCGATGGTTCAGCTAAGTTCTTCCCAGGGATTGGTCTCGGGGGGGTGTTCGACCCACCTCCAGGCTGTCGTGGTCGTGGCCTCCCAGTGCCCCTGGCCGCCACTCCACCCACTGTGGCTGCTCCACCAGTCACTGGGGCGCGGGTCGCTGCCGAATGCAACTTGCATGTCGCGCCAGGCGGAGTCGACCCTGCGGTCCTGCACCGAGGAAGCCTCGCCGCTCGGCTGTTGCCACTCGCGCTCCTCGCCCTCCCTGGTGCGCCACCAGTCCCACGATTTGCCGCGCCACTCATCCCTGCGCCACTCCCCGTCTGTTGGGTGCTGCCATGGCGTCTGTGGCCCCCGCTGCTGCGGGGGCTCTGGCGGCTGATGCCGCGGCGCCTCCCGCGGCTGCTGCTCTTGCAACCCTTACCTCGCTGCTCCAGCGGCGCAGGCCCTGGAGATGGCCACTGCGGGGTCGGCCGCCACCTTGGGGGTGATAAGTAACTATTTCTATAATTATCCCCTTCCTGTCAACTCCCGCCCCTTCCCGACGCCCATTTCCTTATGTCATCCCTCGTCCTGCTCAGCCTATTCCTCATTCCCTCTCCTCCCTCCTGCCCTCCCCGTGCCCCGCCCCCCCGCTCCCTCCCCCCCCCTTTCAAGCCCCCGCCGCGACCTTCCATCGCCAGCCGCGGGCCAGTCGCGGTCGCCGTCCGCGTTTCGTCTGCCCATCTTGGTGGGCGCCACGCCTGTTGGGCGCGCTCGTCTTGCTCGTCCCTCTCGCGGTGCTGCTCTGGTGCCTGGCGCTCGGGTCCGTGCTGCTCGGGCGCCGCTGCTGCGGCGCCGGGCGCCGCTGCTGCGGCGCCCTGGAGCGCAGCTGCTTGCTGTTTCTGGGCGCGCCTGTCCTTCTTCTCTTTGTGCCTCTCGTGCTTCCTTCCCTTCGAACGCGAGCTGGCCACGCGCATTTGGGACAGGGGAGGGTAGTGGGCGCCGCCGTGCCAGCGCCCCTCCGCATCCACGGTCTCCGGCGGGAGCGTCTTCTGCAACGCGCGGAAGAGGGCCACCTCGCGAACGCTAGAGAAGCGGTGGTCCCCTCTAGCCTCAGCCTCGGCGCGCCTCTGTTTCTCACGCTCCTCCTCTTGGATCTTGCGTTGGCATTCCTCTGACTGAGTCAGTAAATCCTGAAGGTGCTCGCGGGCGTCTTTTTTCGGGTAGTAGCGATCGTAAGGCATCCCAGGGCCTCCTTCCTGCCAGTGGCGCCAGTACGTCGGCTCCGATGATGGGCTGGTGGAGGCCCCCGCTGCTGCGGGGGCCTCTGCCTTGCTTCTGTTCCGGTACCCGATCTCACCGATCACCGACTTGCGTGCGAAGAGCAACCCCGTCTCGTCTCTGTCGTGCACGGCGCTCAGCGGCCAGCACAGGGTGTACTCGCCAGGCCTGTTGAGAACGAAGATGCCGCAGCTGTCCAAGCACGGGGTGCCGTCCAATCCGCGCCAGAAGTACGCTGCTGCCGTCTCCAATCGCATGCCTAGACCCCGAAGACTCGGAGGCGTCTGTGTGGGGGCCATGTTGAAATCCCCACAAAGGATGTCAACCTTGTTCTCCTGCAAGATGGCCGCCAGCCTCGGCCACCACGTCTTGTGGGCCTCCTTAAAGCCTTTGGAAGCTTTCGCCGTGTCGCGGTGGAGGTGCACCGCGCACGCCCGCACTTCCGAGCCGAAGTGGGCGTAGGTTTGATCGGAGTAGACCTCAACCACCATGATCCTCGAGAACGCTTCCCTCTTGTTCCCTTTTTCAGTTTTGTAGTGGCCGTCGACGCTCCTTTCCCAGTGGAGCAGCCGCATTCCGTGGCACAGGTTTGCGCGCGCAGCGATGCAGAAGGACTTGTCCTCACGCCCGCGCAGGGTCAAGTATTCGTACTCTGGTCGATTCTGGAGCTGTTGGTAATCGCCAACACTCGCAGCACGACTCCCTCTTGCTGTCGCCATCGCTGCTGCGGGGGCGACAAAAGGCCCACCGCTGCTGCTGCTTTGGCCCTCCGCTGCTGACGCCCCCGCTGCTGCGGGGGCGCCCGCCTGCAGCGGCGGCGGTTTTCCTGGCCGCTGTAGGATTGCCTCCATCTGCGCCTCACATTCCGCAAAGCACGCCAGGAGAGCAGGGCACTGCCGCAACTGCAACTCAAGTCTCCGCCGCTGGTCCGCGTTGTTGGTCTCGCTCGGCATGGGGCCCCAGTTCCCGAACAGGACGGAAAGGTTGCCCACGTTGTCGTTCCGCTGCCTGTTCACTTCAGCCGCTCTACGCTCGCAGAAGAGCTGGAGCGGGACGGTGTCGCGGTGAACCGACCTGCGCCGCTCGACGTCGTCGGGCGGCGCGCAGCCCCCAAAGGCCGGCTGATCGCGCCGCTTTTCCTGAGGCTCTTCGTCATCGCTCGGATCCACCACCGAGGTCGCCTGGGCGGGTGCGCATCGTAGAAACTTCTGATCGCGCCGCCGCTGCTGAGCTTGAAACGCCAGACGGCGCAGCCCCCGCTGCTGCGGGGGCGCCCTCTGACACAGGGGCCCAAGGACCCTTCCAGGGTTGTTCGTGACCGCCCACAGGTAGCCAAACCTTCCCACACTTCGCTGTATACGCTGCCGACAGTCGGCCCCGAGGCCCCGCTCCTGCGGGGCCCAATTGGCTGCTGCTGCTGCTGCTGGCCGCGGCCATCACTCGCTGCCCCCGCGTTGCAGGGGGGGCGGCCGTGAGAGCCGGACTCCTGGGGCCGAAACGGCGGTGGAAGGAGGGGGGCGGGGCGAAGAGGAGGAAGACGGGGCGGATAGGGAAGGAAAGGGCGGGCAGAGAGAGAGGGAGAGAGAGAGAGAGAGAGAGAGAGAGAGAGAGAGAGAGAGAGAGAGAGAGAGAGAGAGAGAGAGAGAGAGAGAGAGTAGAGAGAGAGAGAGAGAGAGAGAGAGAGAGAGAGAGAGAGAGAGAGAGAGATAAAAGAGAGAAAGAGAGAGAGAGAAAGAGAGAGAGAGAGAGAGAGAGAGAGAGAGAGACGGACGACGATAACGAGAGAGAGAGAGAGAGAGAGAGAGAGAGAGAGAGAGATGATGATGATGATGATGATGAAGCGCCTTGAAAGGTCGGTTCTCCCAAAACACAAACCTGAGAAGCCACCAATACGCCAAATGCGTACGGTAGAGAAAGAGGGAGGCGAGAGGAGAGGCGGAAGAAAGATGAAGCAGAAGAAAGGTGAAGCCCAGCCCAGGATTGAAACCCATGATACTGAAAGAAATCATGAATGATAGATTGTCCGATGTCCCAAATGAATCCCACCACAAGGTCTCTCTTGCTTTGAATGAAGAAGAGAAAAAAAAATGAGAAACGTAACGCAAGATAAAGGAGTATGCTCAAATTGATCAATAATCTTGAGTGGCTTGAGTAGCTCTTGAAGCCAATCTTGGGGGCATATGGTCCCAAGGTCTGAAGTAAGCAAGAAGTAAAGAAATCTTTCATTGAGTCCCATGAAACCCATTGAACATAAGTAGCAACCAAGACGGATATATGTACTGAACGAAAGTGTAAAATAGAAACTGAATGTCCCAAGCACGCAATGAACCCAGAAGATACGGAGGCATACAAGATGGAATGTCAAAGCCGAGTGAGAACTCAACCGTGACAACCCACCCCAGGCATATCAAGACCAATGGAGTAAGGTTGAATTCAAACAAGTATGGAGGGCGCAAGATGGATCTGTTTATAACCTTTTGTATTTTGCCAACCAACAACGTTGAAGAACATGCATAGGAGATTGAGGGATACTGAGAGTCCTCCAAAAGCCGCAGGCCCATGCACCGCAGACGCCAGGGGATTCAGTCTGTCGGAGTCCCAGGAATTGCGTTCACGGGTACTTCCAGCGCCACTTTTCCACAAAGAAGTCTCCGTCCCACCAGTAGTCAGATAGGTACCATACCACTGGGTGAGGCCAGCCCGATTCGGGGTCGAACCACGTGTCATAGTACTCCGTATACCAGACTTTGGTGTAGACTTTTTCCTCTTCACAGTAGTTCCACATTCCTCCTGAGCCGTGTGTCCACTTGAGACGCTTCTTGGCGGCTAGCTTGACTGGAAGGCTGCGTTTGGCCATCCCCTGGAATTGGATATGGATGTGGATGTTTCCCAGCCGTCTCGGACGAGAGTTCCCGTCAGCATTTGAGGCGAAACGGCTACTGACCAGCAGCCAGTTCTTTCCAAGGAACTCTCCGAACCCTTTCGTCGGGACCCCGAACGTTGACATACAGTCCCTTAAAGCCGCTGTCCCGACAAGCTTTGAAAAGCGGGATTTTGCACCAGTCATAAGTGAAATGAGGACCACCAAGGTCCGATGGTACAAGAAACCGAGCTGGCAACTTGACCACCCTTTGGAATAGCAGCGTAGAGCAGTATGAGAGTGCCTCAAGATCTTGTTTAGACAGGAAGCAGACTTTGCGTTTAGACCTGCAAAGCTTCCCCTGAAAGATAACGTGAGGGTCCGATGCCTTGGGAAGTAGCATACTGAAAGCTTGAGCCCGAGGCTGCAGGAGCCGACAGGAGGCAAGGGAAGGGGAGGGGGCCACCCCCCCAAACCCCAAGAGAGGAGAACAGACTCGAGTCCCAGAACACGGAGGCATCCTGAGGAAGGATGGATTGTTGCGAAGCCACGGTGTCCCTAAGATCGCATGGACCAGGCGGGTCCCAGATAGAATCGCACAAGTGACATCTCCTGGTGCCAGCCAATCCCCTAGGTGGGAGGCAAAGAGAGGAGAGGAGGACACAAATAGGTCTCGATACAGACCCAAATGCAAATTCCGTGGGGCGTCAAATACCCCGCTCCATTAGTATTGGAGCCTGTTCTCTGAGGCCGCAATTAGGTAAGATACCCAGACCTCTGAAGATTCCGTGACATTAAATTTGTGCACTTGCATTCCGTGAAACATTGCCACGGCAAACTTCCGAGTGTGAGGTGCACATGGGCCGCGAAAAAGGCGACGGTCTTTCCCGGTCCTAGCAAAAGACCCATGTTGATCAGCAAACGTCAAAATAGACCGAATGGAGCAGATGATAGGAGAAATCCCCTGAATAATGTTCCAGAACTGATCTGGTTCAACATACCCCGCTCCCAGCCCTAACTCCATCAAATCTCCAATAAGCTCTAGCCATCGAGAAGTGTCGGGTTCCCTGTTCCACCGCTCTCGGACCATCCTCTGTACATCGGTGACACGACCAGCAACTGAGCGAAGCTCCTCCATGGACTTGGACGAGGCACTGGTAGGTTGTCGTCTTTGAAGATACCTGGCCATTTGACCCCAAATATTCCACCAGACAGAGAGAGAGAGACGGACGCGGAGGAGGGAGGAATGAGATAATGACCAGGAGGGTGATCAGGGAGAAGGAGGGGGGAGAGCAGGAGGAGGGGCGGAGTGATCGACACCCGCGTGGTTTTCTCCCCCTGCCTGCTCTCCCCCTCCTCTCACCTCCTCCCCCGTCCTCCCTCCTCCCTGTTTCTTCTGCATAGGGCCTGCGCTACGTCCGCGCGCGCACGCGGCGCCTCAGTCGCAGCCGGGTGGAAGAGCAGTGGCTGCTGCCCGAACTCACGCCCCGCGCCTCGCCGCTGCTGCGGCGGGCCGCGCCTCTCAGAGGCCCCCAGCTGCAGGGGGCGCAAGCGCCAGGGAGCCAGACAGACGGCGTCGCGTCTCACTGTGCATAAACATGCTGAAAGCTCTCGGGTTGCCTCCCAAGTACTCGTCTATGACGTTCTGCAACCACGTGGCAAACGTCTCCGGCCACTTTCCACCGAAGTCCTCCATGCCAGCGGCGTCCCATTCCCGCCGAAACCACTCAAAATCTGACCGCTGAGCTGCAGAAAGCCCAGAACCTAACCGCGCCAGGCGATTCAGCGCGTCGCACCTCGACGTTCGACCCGCCGCGCCTCCGCAGCTGCGAAGGCCCGTGCCCAGCTCGGATAACCCGACATGCTTCATCCTGTGTTTGATATATATGGCTGCCTCTGCGTCTAAGAGTTTGGCTTGCTGTGTCCTCAGCAGCTTGCGCGCTTTCTTTACGTCGCCCCCCAGGCGGGTTAGCTCTTCTCTGCGCCGCGCCTCGACATCCCGCTGTCGTTGCTCGTTTCTGAGCGTCGCCTCGCGGGCGTCCTCGTATGCTGCGAGGGCCCGCTGAACCCCGGGATCTTCCTTCGACACTTCGCGCACTCGCCTCCGTTCTTTCCGTAATTGCGTCTCCATGAACGTGGCCCCCGCGATGTCGCCCCAGCTGCGCAACTCCTCAGCGATCGACGAGTGCGTTCTCATCAAGTCAGACGTCTGCTCCGCGGTTTCCATACGAGACGTCGACAGGCCAGGCGGCGCCTCCAGCGCGCTCTCCCCCGCCGCTGCTGCGTTGAGGCTTGGACTGGCCCATCCGTAGTCAAACTCGCCAGCGGCGCTCCACCCGTCGTCGCCCTCGCTCCCATCATCTTCATCTCCTTCGAGGGCGTCGACGGAATTGCCACCCTCAGTGCCCCCGCTGCTGCGGAGACCCTCGGCTGCGTCTTCCGCCCCCCCCATGCCATGCCAAATCTTGTCGCCCTCGTCCAGAGCCGTGTCGTCTCCAAGGTTTGCGAACACGTCGTCGCAGTGGCCGCGTCGAGGGTGCGGGAGGACCAATCGCATGATGTCTTTGTAGGTCCATCTCAAGCGCCCCGCCTGCACCTCTTCTTCGACCTCCGCTACTGCGGCGGCGACCTTCTCACGCATCCTCAACTTTCTCCAGAAATGGCCTGCCTCCTTGCATATGCGCGCGTCCAAGTCCGCATCCCACAGGTTTGCCTTGAAACCTGTTTCCCAGCACCCCTCTGCCGCAGCCAAGTGAAGACCCATTTGGGACATCGCTTCCACCATCAAGTCAAGGCATTCTAACTTGTCCAGCTGCGGGGCGCACTGGCCGAGCCTCATGGCCCTCAGCAGCGCCGCTCCTTCTCTCTTCATGTACTCGCGCTTGGCGTGTTGATTCAGATGTGTGTCCACAGTTTGGAGGATTGGGGTTACGCCGCCCCCGTCCGGGATGAACACGTACCCTCGAGACCAACATAGCTTACTCACAGGCGTGGACAAGTGAGGGCCATGATCATCCGCCATCATAATTCCCTGCTCCCGCTGATGCGGGGGCTCTGGCAGATGAGGGAGGCAGGTGCGCGAGGGCGCACGGTGTCCGGTAAGACCCCTTGCTGCTGGTGGTCGCCGACGCCCATCTGCCGAACCCTCGGCGCCGAAGGTGTTCGAGCAGGCGCGGCCTCAACTTCTCTCCTCCCCCTCCGCCTTGAACATGCACTCCATCGGTGGGGGGCCTTCTCTCCGCAGTCGATCCTTGTCGCTCATTGTCATGAAATTGGCCGCCCACCGCTCCCGCACCGCGCCGCGGCACTCCACCAGTGGCACTTCGACCCCCGCTACTGCGAGGGTCCGCACGCCAGCTGATCCTGTTTCATTGTGGTGGAAGGGCGACTGGTCGAAGTTCTCCATCTCGGGATCCTCCTGGTTGAGTAGCACGCACGCGGCGCGTACCCTGAACACGTTCAGCCAGCTTCGCTCGAGGCGCTCTTCCAAGACGGGCAGCGGGCACTTGTACTTCCTGTTCGGGCACCGCATGCTGAGGCCGTTTTCCTTGCGCCAGGAGGCCCACCAGCGCGACCTCAACTCCACGGCAGCGGGTCGCTGCCCGATCCGCAGCTGCTGCGTGACGTACTCGCTCATGAGCTCCAACGCTTTGGTCTGGAGCATGCTTTACGTGAACCTTGCTATCTTCGCCGGCTCTCTTTGGGTACTTCGCATTCCACTTTTGCTAGCTTTCCAATCTACACCGCAGCCAAGGACATTTTCGAGCAGGCCCCTGTCCCTGTTGTGGTATCCTTTTCCGCCCTTTCCACTTGAGGAGGCGCCCCTGCCGGTACTGCGTCTCGTGCCCCCGCGGATGCCGAACAGCCTCCGCTACTGCGGAGGCGTATTTCGACGACAGAAAAGCCTTGTGCCAGCGCCGCAGAACGTGCGTGCGCTTCCTGAGAGAGGTATGGGACATGGAACCCCAGTCCCACGCATCCATGAATGAACGCGCCCCCCCATACGGAAAGCGCTCTCCAGGCGTCCAGCCTAAAGAGCGCATGTGCTCGTCGAAAGCACCCGCTATCTCCATCCTCGAGCACAGGAGCGACGGGACCACCACGCGCTTCTTGTTCTGGGCGGGGGCTTTGCGCTCGCAGCCGCGGTTCCTGTACCTCAAGAGCTGCTCCTCCCGCTCTGCGGGCATCAACTCCCGAGCTACGTCCAGGGCGCACGCAGCGTCTTTCAGTCCTGTCCACCATTGGATGGCTTGCACGAGCTCCTGACAGACTGCCTCGGCGTCGACTTCCACCACTGCCAGGTACTCAGGTGGCGCCGCCGCTGCCGCGGCGGCACCGGCCTGTGCTCTCGGGGGGGCGGCGTGGCCAGGCTGCGGACAAGTTCTTCGTCGTCTAAGGCGCTCTGCAGGCGACGAAGCTCCTAGACGTCATCCTGCGTGACTTCTTGTTGCAGGACCATGACGTCGAGGAACCGCGCCAGACGCACCCTTTGCACAATGTAGTCCGCGATTTCCTGACAGGCGGGCATGGAGGACGGGCAAGGGGACTCGGTGGGGGGGCCACGAGGGGAGGAGGGGGCGATGGGAGAGGGAAGAAGGAAAAATGGGGGGGGAAGGAGGGGGAGAGCATGCGGGGGCAGCAGGGATGGAAGCGAAGGATCAGGGTGGTCGGAGAGAGCAGCTGTCCTGGCGGAGCTCCCTGCGAGACTCTCGCGTGGAAACCTCCTGGGTCATCCGCAACATGCAATCCAAACCGCAGTCCCCGTCTGCGACTGTGGACACGACGAACACACCGAGAGCAGAATAGAAACCGTCCACCGTCGAAACATCTCCCGTGATGTCCACAAAGTCTGTGGAGACGCCTGCGATAAAATGATTGCATAGAATCAAAGGGTGCCCCTCCGACACGGGGGCCCAGTCCGGAGGCCCCGAATCTCGGGGGACGGCGCAACGCGCGATCGCGCCCGCCGCAGGCTCGCGGGTTAACTCCTCCAGTTTCCACGGCGGCAACACAGCTTTGCAAAAGTCGACTCTGTTCCGCCCCCCCCATGCGTAGACGCGCACCTTCCGCAGAAGTGCAAAGATTACGAAAGCAGAATACCCTATCCACTCTCGGCCCCCCCCCGGCGTTCCGCGAATACTGCGCGACAACTTCATCAATTTCTCGAAGCACTCTGGCCCTGTTGTGAAAGTGCCCCTGCAGGCGCAGGCGGGGCAACCACAGCGCCTGCATTCGCGGCTGTCTTTTCAAAGGCGGTCACTGCAGCAATCTCCGCCCCTGTAAGCACGGGTTCCGCTATGTCGCGAACAGCAAGCGGGGCGGGTTGGGGGAAAGCGACAGGGGCAACCCCCTTTGCTGAGAGGGCTGCTGTTGCCGCGGAGTCCTTCAGGGCAGCCCCCACTGCGGAAGCGGCCTCGGCGATAGCGTCGGCGCCGTGCGCGCCAGCAGGACCCACGCACGCCTCCGCTGTTGCGGGGCCTTCAGAAGGGCCCACGCACGGTTCCGCCGCCACTTCAGGAGGGGCCACGCGCGCTTCCGCTGACGCACCCGCTGCTGCGGGGCCGTCAGAAGAGCCCACGTGCGGCTCCGCTGCCACTTCAGCAGGGGCCACGCACGCCTCCGCCGACGGCCCCGCTGCTGCGGGGCCTTCAGCAGGGCCCACCCACGGCTCCGCTGCCGCTTCGGCAGGGACCACGCACGCCTCGGCCGGCGCCTCCGCTGCTGCGGGGGCTCCAGCTCCTGCGGGCCACCCGTCCGCGCAATGCGCTAAATGCCAGGGCGCTTGCAAGTCTGACCACTTATTGTAGTCCACAGAACCGTCCGCCAGACGGTGGTCGCTGGGACACGGCCACTGCGAGCATAAATGAATATTCTTACATATGCGTTTGCCAGGTTCACAATGGCAAGCCGCGCCGCTGCTGCGGCGCATAACGCGCCCGAATCCGAATATTGTCCCCTTTAGTTTCCGCGGGTTCATGAGCACTCTGTCGGGGTCTTTCGTTTTGTTTTGTTGGTACCAAAACTCAACAAATTCGTTGGCCTCGCGGTCGTGCCCGACGCGCAGAGGCGCGCTTGCAGGGCGAGCGTCTCCTGGGTCTGGGGGCGGAGCGGCTGCGGCGGCCATGGGGCCGAAGCCATGCGCGCGCACGCGCGGCCGCCCTCTTGTCTCGAGCCCAGCGCCGCAGGGCAAGCAAACGGCCGCATCCTTGCAGTGATCCTCATGTCGGTGCTGCTGCGGGTGCTGCTGCTGCTGCTCCTCCTCCTCCTCCTCCTCCTCCCCTCCTACTTGTCCCGACCCCTCCGCCCCCTCCTCGCCAGATTCCGCGAGTTCCTTTGTCCTCTAGCGCGCGAGCGCTGGAGAGCCGCAGGCTCGCGATCCCCCGCGCGGGCCCTCACCCCTGTCCAGTCGACGGAAACCCGCAGACATCCACCTCGGCGGTCAGCGCGCCGCTGCTGCGGTGCAAACACCGAGTCTGTCTGCGCAAAACAAGCCGTTGTAGCGGTCAGCGCGCCGCTGCTGCGGCGCGCGCCAGCGAGCGTATTACGAGGGCATCACTTCTCTGTTTCCTGCGCGATGGCTTTCTGGACCACGTCCTCCAAGAACGCTAAAGAACCTGCTTCTGCTGCGCACGGGTGGACTGTTTGAAGGGCGTCGTCACTTCCGTCAACGCCACGCCTGTGGACCATTTCTCCTCGTTCAGATCCTGAATCCTGGAGGCCCATCTTCGGCCTGCCATTGGCCCTCCTTTGACCTCCACTGTCCACATCCCAGAGGGGCACCACCTGGTGGTCCACGGGCGCTTCTCGTCCAAAGCGTCGTCGTCGTCGTCTCTGGGTTCGGGGGCGCTTTTGCCCTGGCTCTCCTCTTACAGGTAGTGCAGAAGCCATGGCAGGTCCTGACTCTGAACGAGTAGTTGCCCATGCTTGTTCTCACGCACCATAACCTGTTTCGTGTCGGCCTCATCTGGCTTAGGAGACATCGGCATGGTTACTCTGCAGAGCGTGCCTCGAGAAAATCCTTTCTGTTTCTCCGGGGTTTTCTCCGGTTGGCCACGCGCCGCCACCTTCTTCGCTTTCGATGCGCCCCTGACGGTTCCGAGGAGATCCGCCATGGGATCCCGAGCTTTTTCTCCCGCTGCCGCGGAAGCTCCTGCTGCAGCCCCCGCTGCTGCGGGGGCCTTTTTTCGCAGGAGTCCCCGCTTCATCCACGTTGTCTCCTTCTCCGGCGCGAAGCTTCCCAAGCAATTTCTCGAACATGGTCGTTTCGTTCAAGGCGCCCTTCGCGGCACTGAGACCACCGACCACCTTGAGCATCCACAGGCGGTGCTTTCCGACGGGCACGAAGGCTTCTAGGTTTCCTCGCCGCCAAGGAAACATAGCGCTCCTCGCATTCCAGAGCAAATCCCGCTGCTCCCTCGTGACTTCGGCACAGCCCGCCCGTCACGCAGAGCACCCCCATGCTCGTGCCATCTTGGCGCGCTGCTTTCCCGACAACGACATCCCGCCACGTTTCCTCTGCCTTGCGTTTCATGCCGCCGCGCGCAAGCCCTCGCTGCTGCGAAGGCGCCCGCGTCCTCGGCGTCTGCTCCCCTCACTGGTGATCCGCCTGAAAACGGCTATGGAAAGCGGACTCCTCGTCTCGAACAGATCCTCCTACTCCTCATCAGCATCATGCTCCCTCCTCGAGCATCCTTCCATCTCATCCAACCCCTCCCCCTCCTTCTCTCCCGAACGAGCACAGCTGCCCTCCCTGTCCCTTGACCGCCCCTCTGTCCCTTGAGGGGGGGCCTTGTGTGCTCTGACCGACCCTCTGTCCCGCAGGGGGGGGGGCGTCCTGATCGAACGACCACCCCTCTGTCACAGAGGGGGGGGGGCCTCCTGATCGGCGCACCACCCCTCTGTCACAGAGGGGGGGCGTCCTGATCGGCGCACCACCCCTCTGTCACAGAGGGGGGGCGTCCTGATCGGCGGACCACCCCTCTGTCACAGAGGGGGGGGGCGTCCTGATCGGCGCACCACCCCTCTGTCACAGAGGGGGGGAGCCTTGCGCGCTTTGACCGCCCCTCTGTCCCGCAGGGGGTCCCGCGAACAGGACGGCAGGACGATGAGCAGGGCGATGAGAACGGAGAGAGGAAAACAGGACACGGGAGGGAGGCAGGAACGGACGAGGGGGGACGGAGACGGAGGCGAGGCGTGAGGGGAGGGCAGGACGAACACAGAGGGAGAGGAGCAGGACGAGACCTGGCAGGGGATATGCACCAGGAGAGAGATCTCATGGAGGAAGAGGAGGGGAGGGGACGAGAGGCACTCATAATTAAGCGCAAGCAGGCCCTCGCACTTGCTCCATTTCTCAGCGACCGCCGCGCCGCCATGAGAACTGTCGTGCCACCGCCACTATTGCGGCGGATGCGTGACCTCCCCCATCCCTGTCCTGTGCTGTTTCTGCTGCCACCCTCCCCCCTCCCTCTTCGACCTCCTCTCCCCGCCCTTTTCCTCCTCCCCTCCAGCTGACGGCTGCGGGCTGTGACGGGTCGATCATCAGCCGCTGTCATCTGCCGCCCTGTTTCGCGCACCCTCCGCTGCTGCGGCGGGATCACACGAAGTGGGCCCCCTGGCCAGGGATTGTCATCTTACCGCTCTTGGGGGCTTTCCGTCCCTCCTCCGCGTCCTTCTTCCGTTTCTTCTCCTTCTCTTTCTGCTCCTTTTGCCATGCCTGCTTCTCCTTTTGGGGGTCGGTGGCCCTCTTCTCCTTTGTGATCTGCAGCATCAGCCGATCTCCGCGCACCAGCGGCACCGTGTTGTGCATGCACGGGACAAGCACGCTGCAGACGCGGAGGGGGGCGGCTGGCTGGCACTTTGTCATTGTCTGGAACTCTTGTGGTCGAAGTGCAACGTTGAACTTCCAGTGCTCCTGTCCCTGCACTAGCTGGGCTCGGGCAAGTTCTTCTGGTGTCATCCTCTCAACTCCCCAAAAGAAGTGCAAGGACTCGGTACCTCCGAACTTAAACTGGTACGGATTCTCTGACTGGTCGGCCTCGCCCTGTGCAGCCGCCGCTGCTGCGGGGGCCGCCCCGTCGAGCTCCGGACCTCCGGGCGCCTCGCCCTGCGCGCCCTCCGCTGCTGCGGAGGCCGCTCCCTGCGGCGCGGGCTTGAGCTCCAGGACAGGAGTCGGACGTTTCTCACCGACTAGCACCTCCACTGCCCGCGGGTTGCTCGGGACTTTCGGGAAAACCTTCGCAGTGGGGCAGCAAGGGAAGAGCATCAGTTTCCCCTCGGCGATGTCCTCAGTAGCCACCACATGGACACTCTTGGCTTGAACGCCATATTGCATCTGGACGGGTTGGGCGCAAGTGTCCGCGTGACGATGGAAGCTAGTCATCACTTCCGCGATGCTTGCTTGGTGCCACCTTTCTGTGTCGAGATTGGCAGACGGAGCCGAAGCGTGCCACGATTTCACTGGGGCCACCATCAGGCTGTTCAGGGGCTTTGACACTTCAGACATCTGCCTGTTCAAAGGCTCGTCTTCTTCGTTGAACTCTATCAGTACTGGCTGCGGGCGAGGGCTCTCGCCACCTCCGCTGCTGCGAGGGCCGTCGGGGTTCTCGGCGGCCGCGGGCAGCTTGGCGGACCGCGGCGCAGGAGGGGGCGGGAACACTTTCTGTGCGTTCTTTTTCATTTTCTGCCAGGCCTCGCGTACTTCAGCATAGTACGGGCGCACTGCCTCGCACACGGCCTCCACAACTGCATCCACCCGAGGTTTGCTAGCCTTCACCCTCACGTACGCCTGGTAGAAGGCCTCCGTCGCAGTCAGAACCGCCCCCGCTGTCAAAGTCGCGCTCTTCTCCTCCCCGTGGGCCTCCGCTGCTGCGGGGGCCAAGATGCGACGGACATACCCCAGCGAAGCATTCAGCTCCTGTACCCGACTGCTGCCCTCGCTGTGTCCCCATGCCGTTTCCGGCGCCGGGCATTGCCCGCCCCTCGGCTCTTGGGAGTACGCCCTCATGACAAGGGCAACCTTCACATGGGGACACTCAATGGGGAGTTGGTTGAGGACGCCCAATGTGGCTGGTGACAGGGAGCGTATTTTGTGATCCACCCAACGTCTGTCATAATCCAGAATTTGCGGTATGAGCTGCCCTGATGCGGCCCCTGCGTTGATCGCGAAAGTGAGCATGTCCTCGAACCATTTGGCCTTCGCGTACTCGGGGTGTCGTTGCGCGCGGGCCTTCAGAATAGTGTCGCACGGGATATTTAAGGGCTGCCCTTTCTCAGATCCCGAAGATGCTTTCTTGGCCTCCGCTGCTGCGGTGGCGACGAGATCAGCGACGGACGTCAGGAGCTCGATTTCGTGAGAGGTCACACCTTTTCCCTGCGGGTCGTTCAGGGCCGCGGAAATGAGCGCCGGGCCTTGCGCGAAGTCGGCATCGAAGTGAATTTCCCACGCGAGCACCTCGCAAAGCAAACCGTTATCGAGCACGTCCATGAGTTTGGTGAACTTCGGTGCGCGACGCATCTTTGGGATATCCCAGGAGCCACCCGGACCTGTCTGGAACTCCTCCAAACCATGCCCTTTGCGTTCTTCGGGAATGACCCACACTGCGCCGTGCTTGAGGCTCATCAGACCAAGGGTCAGCGTGCAGTGGCTCAGCGCCCCGTAGTTGAACGTTGACAAGCTTGTGTGCGCCGGGCAGAGAGCCTCCACGGACTCCGTTTTCTGCTTGTTGTGGTCCGCGTGCGCCTTGTACGGCTTGCCATGGAGGCGCTCGTAATCGGCCTTCTTCCCGGCAGGGGGTTCCTGAACAACCACTGCTTCGTGCTGCGCCTCGTTCTTGAGGAACCTGTCTTTCAGAATCCCACGCAGGAGATTAACCGCTCTGGCAGCGGAGGGGCACGTTCCACCCCTGTTCTGCGGGTGGACGCTGATATCCTCCAAGGAGATCTTGGCCTTCAACCGCTGCCCCTCGGAGTCCTTCATGGCATAGCGGCTGCGCAACATGGCGGCATCATTCAGGGGGCCTGACTTGATGTCCTCGGACATCTTTGCTGGTGTCCCCGCTGCTGCGGGGGCAGCACCCAAAACAAATGCTCCGCGACGGTTGCCCCCGCTGCTGCGGAGCCCCGCTTGAAGCACGAGTGCCCGTCGCGCGCGCGGACAGGAGGAGCCTCGCGGGGCCCGCGGCCCGCCCGCGCTTGAGTTGCTAAGTTGCCACAGAAGGCCCGAGACTCGAAGGGAGACGCGAGGGCCTTATGAATGGATTGGACTAGAATGGAATGAACGAGAGAAAGACATCTGGAATGGAGAATGAGAAGGAGGAGAAGGACAGGAAAGGCAGAGAGAGAGAGAGAGAGAGAGAGAGAGAGAGAGAGAGAGAGAGAGAGAGAGAGAGAGGGAGAGAGGCGACGAACGGCGGGTCGACGCGGCCTTCCCAGTTTTTCGATGCGCGCCGATCCGCCTGAACAGCAGAACCATTGATGCATCGGCCCCCCCTCTGTGAGAGAAAGGTTTCCCGCCCCGTACCCATCTGTGAGAGAAGGGGTCGCTGTGTGAGTTGCGTGAGTGGAAGCGATGGACAGGAAAAAGAAATGATGGCGGGCGGGGGATTGCAGGAGGGAATGCAAGGGGAAGCAAAGCAAAGGAGGGGGCAGGACGAAGACGACAGCACAGATGGCAGTTTTTTTTTCACCGCATGCGATGCCGCACGCGACGCGCGAAACCGCGCTCCCCCGCGCGCGCGCGAGTCCGCCCCTCCGCCGAGGTCACCCCCCCTCCGCGAAATTCGTGAGGCATCCCTCCGCTGCTGCGGAGGGGCGCTCCCCTTGTGCGCTCGGGTTGTCGTCGTCATCCTGAGGAACGTACATCCAACCAGACGGGGGCGCCGTCGTGTTCATCCGCCCCGTTATTACATCCGAAGGGGCGCGAATTCTTCTTGCCAGCCGCTGCCGACTGGCGGCATCTTGGAGCCTAGTTTGAACCAGTTGCCCGAATGGTCACGGTACCAGAGTGCCCGATCAAATTGATCGTCCTCTTCCACGCCTGTCCTCCGAGCAGTCTTCTCAGCCCACAACCCACCGCGCTCCAAGACAGCAGCCCCCGCTGCTGCGAGAGCTTGTTTCTTGGAGCTCAGCCCGCGCCGGGCCAGCGGCTGCGCGGCCGCCTTCGCCGACGCGGCCGTGGGTCGAGCCGCCGCCCCAGCGCGCTTGCTCGAATGAGGTCTGTTGTCCGGTTTCCGGGGGGCCCTCTTCTCGCCGACGCGGCATCGCCCCGTCCTTGTGTCGGGCTTCCTACTCCTCTTCTCGCCGATGCGGCATCGCCCCATCCTTGTGTCGGGCTTCCTAGCCTTCATGGCTGGCGGTCTCGAGCCAAAACGGCACGGGAGAGCCCGGGGCCGGGGCCGCCTGAAGGCCCTCGGCCTTACTAATTGTTAGCAGCACATGTAAGTAGGTTATAAGTAAGTTGCAACTAGGTTGCAAGTAAGTTATAACCATTAGTAATGTTACTAAGTCGGCTAACTCGGGCGGTGCATTTGGAGGTAGATAGCTTGAGTTAGCGAAGTTGCTAACTTCGCTAACTTTTACATGCTTACGTGAAAACAGAGCTGCTGCATCGGGTTTTCCTTGGATGTTGCCTCCAGAAACGCATGCATGTGTTTGGATTTTCGGGATCACGCATATCGGAAATCATGATCCAGACTTGCGTGCGAACGCATTCAGAATATTGTATCGAGCGTTACAAGAATGTTGTGCATTGCAAATGCAACATATCATTTCGAATTCGCAACCCTCTGTTGCACATGTTTTTGAATGTCACTAGAGTTTGGGCTCCAGCCCTTTGGGCGAGGATTGCTGCTGGCGCTTGTGGCGTCCTCCTGCACGCGGCGTGATGAACGCCTCCCGTGAACAGCAGATCGCGGAGGTCCGCCCCAAGATGATGGCCATCAAGGACATGTACTTGCATCCTGATGCAGCGGTGGTCTCATTACTTGAAGACGTATGCAGCATTGCAAGAGGCATAGACTGCCTGAGGGTAGAAAAAATACACTCGAAGTATATGATGGTGTGCACAGAGAATCGTTACGGAGATGGAATCATTCCGAGCGAGGTTATGGATTTGATGTCCAAGATCTTCAAACATGGATTCAAGAACTCAGCCCTCCAGAATCCAGCTTGCATGGAACTTCCACCAGTGGGCACGCCTGAGTACAATGCAATCAAGAACTTCAATTTCGAAATAATGGAGGACTCAGCGGGCCAGCTGCCGCAGTATGATTGCGATGCAAAGTTCGCATCCTATACGTGCGGCCACACATCCATGGTTTTGCGTTGCATCAACGCAGGGGTTCCAGCACCCACGGTCATGCCAGAGCGTTTCGACAGAATCTCGCACCAAGGGAAATTGTCACTGACGAGGTTACGGGAGGTTCAACCAGACTACGCTAAGGCGTGTGACGAAGGAATTGAGTGGAAGGTCTTTCGGTACGAGTTCGTGAAGGAGTTCCCGTGGATTAGTAATCTTGCTCAGGAGGCTGGCAATGCAGGCCAACAAATTGCCAGATGCGAATCTCGCATGAGTCTCATGTACAAGATCGCAGCAATTGCCAACCGACACCACACGGGTGGCACCATGATCGATTGGGATAGTGTGATCCGCGAGGCGACTCGCGCAGGCTCTCTCTTTCCTGGGGAGATCGATGGCTTAGTAAAATATGTGAAGGAGTTGTCTGGCGGCCTCGGCAACCCGATCTTTCTGAACGAGCTTCGCGACTTCTCGCGGCAGCTGACCTCCCAGTGCGTGGTCACGGGTTCAATGGCGAAGTCTCTCGCCGAGGTGCAGATCAAGCATGAGGGGGCCGCTGCGACATTCAAGCTCGCATGCATGAAGGCGATGACATGTGCGACGGGTAAGTTCGCGAGGGATGGCCATCAGATGCTTTTGAAGCCAGGCGACGTGACCGCCTTGTCGAGCGATAAGAAGTCTACGATTGTAATGGTGGCCGATGAATTTCTTCAGAAAGTGCGACAGATCGCATGCGGTGAGGGCATCACGGCAGACACGGTCGCCTACGGCACCATCGTGGGATTGACTGACGTTCGCGTAGTTCATTTCGTGTTCAACAAGCCCGATGAGCGCTTAGGCACTTGCAAGACGCTGAATGACATCGGGGTCAGCTTCACCACTGCGTTGGCAACGCACGTTGGCAAAGCAGTTGCTAGCCCATGGAAGCAGATCGGTCGCGAGGGCGCATCCAAAGCCGTGACAGGGCAGGCGCGTAGCTCAGATGTGAAAGAGTACACCGCTTCGGGCAAGTGGTCGAACCAAGTGGACAAGCTCAGTGACAAGGGGTTTGAGGTTGGCGCCAAAGTCGCCTTGGCGAGCGACACCTTGGGTGAGAACATTTACGAGCTGATCTCCATCGACGCTGCGACTGGCGTGAAGTTGAAGCTTCAGGCCACGGGCAGTGCGACATGCCACCCCATCGACGACTTCTTACGTGGCAAGTTCGTCGTGTCCACGATTATGAAGGACAGTCTTGCGACCTCGTCGTAATGCATGTGAAATGCATATACACCCCCGCACCTTTGAATTCTCGTTCGTCGTTCCCTCATCTCATTTGGCTCTGCGTCGTCATGTCTCATCTTTTTTTTCCCGCTGCTCCCCCATAGGGGAAACGATCGACAAGTTCGCTGATCATGGCCCCCTCAAGTCTGTCGATTACCAGTGGGGTATCGAGGAGGCCAAAATCAGGCTGGCCTTGGATGAAGTATACAGCCAGAACGGCAACTGTCTCAAGTACTTGAGTGGCGTGATTACGCCTGTTAAGCTTCGTGCTCTCACCGTAACGCGTTCGTTTGAGGCTGAAGAGCTGGTGCTTGTCCCACTCTCTTCGGCAATCTACTTGAAGAAGCAGACTGATATAGTTCAGTGTGGGCATGTGTTCATGAAGACATACAAGGACCCCAAGGGATTGACGTTCAATATCGTGTTGGCCCCCAGTGGTGGCATCAAGATGCCTAAGGCTGAGACGAACACTGGCGTTGGAGGGCTGAAGCAGGCACCGTCTTCGCTCGTCATCCCCTTCTGGCTCGCACAGGATTCAGGTGAGCACGGCACCCCCAACATGAAGCTCAAGACCGTCAAGTCTACAGCTGTCCCATCAGTGCATGTACCAATTTTGACAAACAAGTGCGCCATCAACAAGGGCGATGTCCTTAGCGCCCAGCTGGCATCGCTCATGCCCAAGCGCAAGGTAGACGATGTGCCTGCTGCGCCCGCGGCTAAGAAGGCCAGGAAGCGATGAGGCTCGCGTGTTGGCAGCATCGGTTACACATACCATGTGTCGTGGGGGGTGTTTATGAAATGTATGAAAGCATCGTCGGTATCGTTCCTCTGCAATCGTTGCATCATTGCGTCAACGCGCATCGGACTCGTCTGCAATTGTCCATTGCATCGGCCCGCAGGCGTTTGGCTGTGTCCAAGCGAGTGCACGCTGCATCTGCGCACGCACTGCAGCTGCAGATGGCAGTGAGCGTGCAGCTCCGCACGGTCATCGAGGGGGGCGGCCTTAAGGATCGCGAGCCATGGGTCCCGAGGGCGGTGATGCATACGGCAGGGGGGCTCTTCGTGGAGCTGTCGAGAGCGGATAGGCAGCTGCAAAAATTTATATCTGTGCCCAACCCCGCCAAGAGCCAATCGCCTCTGGCGACAAATTCGTTTTTCGATCAGATCTTGAAGATGCGCAACGCCGCTTGCACCGAGGCCATTTGGGACCACTTGAAGCAGGCCGACCCATTGCTTCAGCAAGATTGCAACAGGGCCAGCGTCATTAAGAACAATAGGAGTTCCCTGGATATGTCGCAATCGTGGACGCTTCGCGTATTCCCACCAGGGGAGGAGGAAGGAGAGGAGGAGGATGATACATTGGATGATGAGGTGGAGTGGCGGGGGAGGGGGGCGAGGAGGAGGGGCTGAAACAGAGGGGGATGGTGGAGGAGAAATGGGAGGAGGGAAAGGGGGAGGAGGAAGGAGCATAAGGATGACAAAAAAAGGATGAGGAGGAGGAATAGGAGATGCCTTCATTCGCTTGCGTGAATAGGCCGCTCTTGGGCCACTCTTGGATCGATCTCTTGACCTTGAGACTTCTTGGGCAATCTTGGATCGCGTGATATCTTGGACAAACTTGGGCAATCTTGGGTCGCGTGATATCCATGCCTGCATGTTGAAGCATCGCGTGATATTGGGACATATCCGTGGACATCTTGAAGTATATATGAGCCCCTCTTGGAACCACCGTCCAGGCAAACCACTCCCCCAAGGGGATGAAGGGCGTAGAAGAGAACGCATTCTAGACATGTGCCCTAACGGGATGGTGGTCTACCAGAAACTGTCTCGATATATATGCCCGCAGTCCAGTGCGACCATGGTGATGAGCATTTGCATCACGATGCAGTTACCTTGAAGCTTCTGTTTGAGCTGAATGCTACTAAGAAGGTGTGGGTCGAATGTACGCCAACGGGGCTTGAGTACATACGGGTTGCATCTATCGCAGCAGCGGTTTCATGCAGTCAGGAGGCAACACATCGCTTGCGGTCAGCACCAGCAGGGGTGGAAGGTGTGAAATGCGACAAACGTCGCAGGACGGTGTTCATGGTGGTCGACGGCAAGCGTCTGCAGGAGCGAGTGGACGATTGGACTCCCACGTACATCAACAACGCAGCCCAATCCCTTCGTGATCGCTTAGATAACGAGGCACGTGATGAGGCTGAAGCTGATGGGTCCGAGGAGTACGATGACCCGCCAGTCGCAGCAGGCGATGGCTCGCCACCAGGCGATGGCCCGCCACCAGGCGATGGCTCGCCACCAGGCGATGGCTCGCCACCAGGCGATGGTTCGCCAGGCGATGGTTCGCCGCCAGGTGATGGTTCGCCAGGCGATGGTTCGCCACCAGGTGATGGGCCGCCCTCTGTTTTCACTCGCCGACGGGAGATGCGCCAGACGACGCTTAGCTTCCAGTAGCTCCACTCCCTCTTCGCCTTCCCACCTCCCCTTCCCTCTCCCTCCAATCTCTATTCTATTTTTGCCTCGCGTGCTCAGTCCGAATCTGGCCCCGCTGGCGGCGGGGACTCAGTAACAGAACTCAGTTCAAGATGCGGAGGGCCATCGTCGCGCATGCCGCTGTTCGGCACATCGGCGTCCCTGCCCATGCTCATGCCCTTGCCCTCGTCGGGGCCCTTGCCGTCATCGTAGCCCCCGCCGCTGTCGAGGGCCGTCGCCTTGCCCTTACCACCGTCGTTAATGCTCTTGCCACCGTTGTAGCCCTCGCCATCGTCGTAGCCCTGGCCACCGTCGTAGACCTTGTCACCGTCGGTGCTGCCCTTGCTACCATCGTAGCCCTTGCCACCGTCGTAGTAGCCCATGGCCTCGTCGTCGATGCCCGTGCCACCGTCGTAGCTTGTACAGCCGCGACCGATGCCATCAGCACCCTTGCCATCGTCGTAGCCCTTTTCGTAGCCCTTGTCGTAGCCCTTGTCGTAGCCATTGACGTAGCCCGTGTCGTAGACCGCGTCGTAGCCCTTGCTCGAGCTGCCGTACGGGTCGTAGCCTTTGTCGCTGCCCTTGCCGCCGTCGTAGCCTTTGTCGAAGCCCTTGCTGCCGTCGTAGCCTTTGCCGCCGTCGCTGCCCTTGCCGCCGTCGTAGCCTTTGCCGCTGTCCGACATCATGTCCTGCAGCCCGTCACGCTGCTCCTTCGCCAGCCTGATGTGGCCCTTGTCGCTGTCGCCGTCTTTGTCGCGGCCCTTGCCGCTGCCGCCATTCTCGCGGCCCTTGCCACTGTCGTAACCCTTGCCCTTGCCACCGTCGTAGCCCTTGCCCTTGCCATCGTCGTAACCCTTGCCACCGTCGTCGTCGCCCTTGCCATCGCTGTCGTAGCCCGTGTCGTAGCCCTTGTCGTAGCCTTTGTCGTAGCCCTTGTCGTAGCCTCTGTCGTAGCCCTTGTCGTAGCCACTGTTGTCGTAGCCACTGTTGTCGTAGCCAAGCAGGATGTCTGCGATGTCGAGGAGCCTGTCTGTGATCCGCCGCTCCCGCTGGAGCTCCTGTATGGAGGGCGAAAATCCGCCGACCTCCCTCCTCCTCCTCCTCCTCCTCCTCCTCCTCCTCCCCCTCCTCCTCATCCTCCTCCTCCTCCTATTCCTTCTCCTCCTCCTCTTCCTCCTCATCATCCTCGTATTCCTCCTCGTCCTCCTCATCCCCCTTCATCCTTCTCCTGTGGCTCTCACCCCAGCAGTCCTCGTGTAGGCGCGCCTCGCGGCTCAGCGCCTCGGCGCTGCGCGCCATGGCCGCGCGCGCCACCGCGCGCGGCCACGCCCCCCTGGGAGGAGAAAGGGGTCCTCCAGGGGGCCTCGGTCCAGAAACAGCAGCGCGCGCAAATGGGGGGAGGGGGGGGTGCGATTCAGGTGAGGGGGCGATTCGGGTGAGGGGGCGTGGCTGCGTCGCGAATCGTTTCGCGCTGTGCACTCATGGGTGCATGCAGCAATGCATGCGTTGTGTCAGAGTTTACTTGGGGATGTGAACTTGAAAATGAGATGCGTTAGCATCGTCGTCTGCGTTCGCTCGAGACAGCCTCACAATTAACTCAGCATCACACGACCTCACAATGAACTCAGTACCGCGAACCATGATGTTGGTTATGGTATGCCATGCAATGCTACGCTATGATGTGAATATCCCTTCCCGACCTCATCATCCTCCGTTGCCACCGCCGTTTAGGCCCGAGCGTTGCTTGGGTCGCGACAGTGCGCGACCAGCTGCAGCGCCCCACGCGCAGCAGCTACCAGCGCTCCGCGCGCAGCAGCACCAGCTGCATCAGCACCACCAGTGCATCCAGCAGCTCCACGCGCAGCAGCACCAGCTGCAGCATCGCCACCAGTGCAACCAGCAGCACCACCCGCAGCAGCATCACCAGTGCAACCAGCAGCACCATGGCGGACGAGACCGCGGTGACGCTGCTCCTGGAGGCGGCGGAGGATCTCAGCCAGCGGCGGCGCGCCGCGGCCGCCAAGGTCTTGCAGCCCACCAGCAAGGTGGCCCCTCGGCCGCCAAGCACGCCGCCGACGGCGAAGGTCTTGGCGAAGTACGATCGCTCGCGCGTGGCCGACGGCTTGCTCGATGATCTCGAGTTGGCGCCCGCGCTGGATCCCGAGTTGAACTCGTTCCAGGGCCTGCAGGAGTTCATGGACGACGGCGATGGCGACGACACGGGCTACGACTACGCCAGCTACGACGGTGGCAAGGGCATCATCGACGGTGGCAAGGGCTACGGCGGTGGCAAAGGCAGCTCGAGCAAGGGCTTCGACAAGGGCCACGACGATGGCAAGGGCAGCGGCGAAGGCTACGACATCGACAAGGGCCGCGACAAAGGCTACCACGGTGACAGGGGCGACGTGGGCTACGACGGTGGCAAGGGCGACAAGGGCTACGACCGCCGCTACGACCCGTACAGCTCCAAGTGGTATGACCACCCCAGCTCGTGGTACGACCGCGACAACGATGACTACGACAACAGGTGGTACGACCGCAGGCGCTGGGGCGACTACGACAAGGGCTCGAGCAAGGGCTACGACAGCAAGGGCTACGACAACAGAGGCTACGACAGCAAGGGCTACGACAAGAGTGGCAACTACCAGCGTGGCTACGACAACCGTGGTTACAACAACCGTGGCTACGACAACCGCGGATACGACAGCAGTGGCTACGACAACCGTGGCTACGACAACTACGGCAACAGTGGCTACGACAGCCGTGACTACGACCGCAAGGGCGACAAGGGCTACGATCGCAAGGGCGACAAGGGCTATGATCGCAAGGGCTACGACGTCGGCAAGGGCTACGACGGTGACACGGGCTACGGCGGTGATCCAAGCTACGACCGTGGCGATACAGGCTACGACAGTGGCAAGGGCATCGACAGTGGCAAGGGCCACGACGGCGGCAAGGGCGATAAAGGCTACGACGGCGGCAAGGGCTGGCGCGAGGAGAAGTCCCGCGGCGGGCGCCACATCAGGCTGGCGAAGGCCCTTGCCACCAAGGAGCAGCTGGACGGGCTGCAGGACCTGATGTCGGACCGCGGCAAGGCCGACTACGTCAGGTGGAGCAAGCGGGCGCACTGGCGCATCTGGGTGGAGGAAAACAATACAGATCTAGTTCTATCGGGCCCCCTCATCCCTCCTCCTTCAACGGTTCTTACCACGGACGAGGGGGGAGGGATGAGGGCCAAGAACTGGATATGTAATGTGTTCCTCCTCCCGACATCTGGGCGGAGGCGGCTGTTCGCCGCTGATCTGCAGTAGCGCCAGAATCACTACCAAAGCGGCGCCGAAGCCGCCGCTGCTGCATTAATGTGCCGCCACCAGCGCGGCAGCAGGCGTGGAGTCCATTCTAGACCGCGCGCTGCCTCTCCTCCGTCGGGGATGATCTATTATGGTGGGGGTCGTCGTATGTAAGATTCTAACATACGACGCAGTTGTCGTATGTAAGATTCTAACATACGACAAAGTTGTCGTATGTAAGATTCTTACATACGACACCGTTGTCGTATGTAAGATTCTAACATACGACGGATGTGTTAATAGAATCCTTATGATATATAAGAGCGAGATGTCGTATGTACGATTCTTACATACGACAACGTTGTCGTATGTAAGATTCTGACATACGACAGATTTGTCGTATGTAAGATTCTGACATACGACAGATTTGTCGTATGTGAGATTCTGACATACGACACCAAGGGTTTGAGCTCATGTTTAGAGTAAACTTCGAGGGTCTCCATCTCGCTCGTGGTCGACGTTGTGCCTAGAATTGGCTCGTCTGCTTGGCTGCGCTGCCCGCGGCTGCGCTGGGTCATGTTGATAAGAGATGTATGAGCGTGGCGTGAGCGAGAATAAGGGGAAGTGGGATGAGAGGAGGATGCGCTGGAGAAGGAGGACAAGGAGAAGGAGAGGGGGGAAGATTCTGAGGAGGAGGTGGGGGGTGAGGAGGAGGGGGAGGAGGGGAAGGCCCATCCTCCCCCTCATCCTCACCCTCCCCCTCCTACCTTTATCCTCCTCCGCCTCCTCCTCCGCCGCCGCCGCCTCCTCCTCCTCCTTCTCCTCCGCCTCATCGCCCTCCTCATCTTCCCCCACCTCCTCCTCCTCCTCTGCCTCCTCTTCCTTATCCTCATTCTCCTCCTCATCATCCTCATTCTCCTCATTCTTACTCCGTCTCATTCTCGCCCTCTTCATTCTCAGCATGTCTCCTCCTCGTTCCCGCCGTCGCCGTCGAAGCCGTCGCCTGCGCCGTCATCTGCGCGCGCGGTGCAGGGGAGGGCGGCGGCCACCGTGACGACCACGATTGAACGACAACGAGGATGAGGAGGAGTAGGAGGAGGAGCATGAGGAGGAGCAGGACAAGGAGCACGCGGAGGAAGAGGGGGACGATGGGGAGGAGGAGAAGGAGAAGGAGGAGGGGGAAGAAGATGAGGAGGAGCAATTGCCATGGCGGCTGCGATAGCGACGGCGACGGCGAAGAGTTGGTGGCGACGAGTTGGCTGCGACGAGTTCGACGGCGGCGGAGACGACGGCGGGGGCGTCTCATCCTGCTCCTCCTCCTGCTCGCCCTCCCCCTTCTCCTCATCCTCGTCCTCCTTCTCCTCCTCCCTATCCCTCCTCACCATTCTCACCCCCATCATCCTCCTTCTCCGTCTCATTCACCTCCACCGCCTAACCCTCCTCATCCTATTCTTATTTCTCCTCGTCCTCATTCGTATTCGCATCATCGGTCTCTCCGCAGGGTGCTTTATCGCGCGAAAAGCTGCAACGAGAACCTGAAGGCTCGCATACATGCGTTTGCACGCACAACCCCAACGAGCCCCCATCTAAGTACGCCCCGACACCCACACTCAGGCGGCGTATTCACCGATACCCAAGGCTTTGCGCCCCCGCGCACGATCGGCAGCACCTGCCTCCACAAGGCGATTATTCGCCCGATCAACCGCACCCTTACACATCTTGGCGTTGTCCAAGAGCAACGTGAACGAATCCGCGGCCTGCTCCGCCTTCTGAGCTTCTCCATCTTCTTGTATGCAGCGTCTGCCTTTCGAGTGGGCATGGGCGGGGTTCAGACGTGGCGTTGACACGCCGTTGCTAAGTGCGACCGTTCGCCCAGCCGCTTGAGACCATGCGACCACAGTCGCAACGCCAAGCCATTACACAACCAATTTCACACCCTGACATCATGATAGTACATATCTGCGTGTCAACGCAACCGAACGCGCATGCATACGACTGCATTGGGCGTTGCCTCAACGCCCCCCCTAGTGTCACAAGTGCGCCCTTCGACGCGAACTACTCGCAGCCGATTGCAATGCGTTTCAACACAACCGAACATGCATACAACTGCATCGGGTGATGCCCAACCGTTTATGCTCTAATCAGCAAGTATATTTCGACGTGAATGGATTGCAACCACTTGCAACATGTCATGCATGAGATACTGGCTGCCTTGCGGTCCGCCGTTTTGGACATCTTCTGGCAATGCTGCTTGTGCCTGATCAGGGCATCCAACCGTTCATTGAAGTGCTCCGTGTCCTCCTTGCGGTGCTTGGCACGCAGCGCCTTCAAGTCGGCTGACATGGCAGGCATAGTCGCGTACACACGCGCGCGCGCCGCAGCTTACAAGCTGCGTTCTCTCAGCCCTCAACCAACTCGGCTGCGTGAAAACGCATGTAGTCTGCGACGCGGTCGCATGGCATGAGTGCCAACCATGTGATCACACATCACTGCCCTACTCATACCCCCCCCACTACATCGACGCCGTGATCGGGCACTCCCGTTGCATGTCCACCCCCAGCCGCCTCCTCATCTCGACCCCTCTCCTGTTCACACCTCTCGCGCCCCCCCCCCCCCCAGCTTACTACATGTCGCCAACGATGGCGGGGCTGAACGTTTGGCAAACCGTCAGCAGCATTTGTGGTTCATTCGCCCACCTTTGCGAACCAGTTCACGCGTGGCTTACGCGTCCCCATTTGTGGTTCACGTGTCCATGGGAAAATCAGCGAAGACGATCGCGATGGAAGCGCAGGTGCGCTTTGAGCTGCAGGATGAAAAGCAGGAACGCCAGCGGTCAGTGAAGACTGCCAAGGCGGCATTGAAGCATGCCAAAGCAGCGAAGACGCAGGCTGAGAAGAAGGCAGGCGGTTGTTAACTAACAACAACACAAGGGCCCCTCGAGGCCAGGGGGGAGGGGATGGGCTCTCGAGCCCACCCCCTTAGTCAATGGCCCCATCGGTGTCGCCAGTCCCACCCGCCTCCGTGCGATCGCCCCCCTCCCTCCCCCCCCGATAGGCAGAGAAGAGGTTCAATGCGTTTTTGAAGAGCAAGGACGCGTGGATGAACGCGCTGCTCGACGCAGATGATGCGAGCGCGGCCCACGTTCGGGCCGAGACTGAGCTGGCGCGCGCCGAGCGCGATGCCCGCTAGGGGCGTGGGGGCGACGGACGACGGGTGGAGGGGTCAGAGAAAAAAACCTGCATGCATCAATGCAAGATGAGTCTGGGATGATAATGTCGGCATGATAGCGCAGGTGCCTCGTCCCCCTCCTCATCTTCCCCCTTCTCCTCCTCCTCCTTCCTCCTCCGCCTCCTCCTCCCCCCTCCCTCCCAATCCTCATCCTCATCCCCATCCTCGTCCTCCCCATCGCATCATTCCCTCTTCGTCCCTCCTCGTCGTTGTCCTCCTGTTGCTGCTGGTGCTGATGCTCTTGCCCATCCTACTACGCTACTAAGCCGTGCCCCCCCCCCCCCCCCATCGCTCCCTCACAACTGCTTCGCACTCTGAATGGCATTGGTGCTATGCGTTTCCGCTTTTTCGCGTCATAGGATCATCCGACGCCTCACGATATCTGTAGGATGACGCAGCACCAAAACCCCAATAGGAACCACATATAGAGCCCCAAGGCCGCAACGGGGAGGAGGAGGGGGATGAGGAGGGGAAGATGAGGAGGATAAGGCGGAAGAGGAGGAGGATGCGGAGGATCGCGACTTTGGGATGCTCCCGACTGGTGAGGTTAAATCCAGAACGCCAGTTCTGTGAGTGATGTCTTGGACCGTCCCCTCGGCATCAGCGCGCGCGCACTTAACGAAAATGATGATGAGACATATGATGATAACAACTGCAGGTGGTCTGCGCTCTTCGTTCGAGTCGGATGGGCTGGCGGGGATACGCGACGCGGCAACACTTACATCGCCATATACGCGTCGGTTCTATGTATGCCAAGATGCATGCAACCCGTTGCAGGTGGTAGACTCGCACTGCCATCCGAAACCAATCTTCGATGCGTGGGGCATTGCAAGTTGGCATCAGTTGGTGTCGGGTTCCCGTTTCGAATATAGATCACACAGGCCCGCGTCGCATAGCCATTTGGGCTCGATCGCGATCGATCGCGATCTATCGCGAGGCGCGATCTTTCGCGAGGCGCGACCTATCGCGAGGCGCGAGGCGCGAAGGTTCGGAACTGTCGTCTTATGACGACGGTTCCGAACCTCCGCGCGGAACTGCAGCACATGTCAGAGTGGGTATCGACACAAATCGCATGTGGCCTGTGCCCATCAGCCGTGGCCCAGCACCAGTACGACAGCCTCCTCATGAAGATCAACAACCTGTCACAGATCAGTACTGACGAGGCGACAGCCTTGGTGAAAACAATCAGGGAGCACTCGCTGAACACTTGGACTCAAGAGAACATCGCACGCTTGTGCCAGAGCGTCGGGACCAAGACAGGCATGTTGTCAATGCCAGGCGGATCCAAGCAATGGCAAGAGATTAGCATTGCATCGAGGGTCTTCACGGCGAGCGAGATCAAATCGCTGAAGAGCGGCGACCTGAGTGAGAAGGCGTGCATACGCCTGGTCGCCGCTCGGTGCAAGCTGATCGGCGCCCACACGCTCTCCGAGAGCTCCAAGGGCAAGATGGCCGCGCTCGTGGCGTGGGGCAGCGGCAAGGGGCATGGGGGCGATTGGCTCAGGCTCCTCGGAGAGGTGAAGGGTGCCATCTCCAAGGCCATCACGTGCAAGGGTTGGTCCACGCTTGGGTACGCCACGGTGTGGAACTTCGACCGCATCGAGGACATGTCGGCTGAGCCGTGGTGAAAATCAGCTTACAAGGACGATGGGCCCGCCTTGGAGGAGATCCAGACGGACGCGCCAGACTACGCGAGGAAGTCGAGCAGGCGTTGCGCGGCGAAGACCTCGCCTGCAGCTGCAGCGCCCCCAATGACAGCCCCAGACCCTACGGCTGGCGGGCAGTTGCAAGTCATGCAGGCCCTGTTCGGTGCACCGCTGTGCGCGGCGCTCTTCGCCAACTCGGCGGCCGCGGCTCTCAGGCCGCCCGAGCCGCCTGCGCAGCCGCGCGTGGAGCTGGAGCCCCCGAAGCCAAAGCTCCCGCCGCGCGAGGAGCCGCAGCAGGAGCCGAAGCTTCCGCCGCGCGAGGAGCCGCGCGATGAGCCGCGCGATGATGAGCCCGAGCCAGACCTGACCGACGAGGAGGAGAAGCTCAGGGCGCTCCTCGCCAAGAAGGCCAAGACCGCCAAGGCGAGGAAGCGCCCCTCCGCGGCTGGCGAAGGCGTCGGTGACGCCGAGGGCGGGGCAGGCGTCGAAGACGCCGAGGGGGCTGTGCCAATGAAGAAGGCGCGGCCCCCTGCCATGCGGCGACCCGCGGCTGCCGTGCCAAAGCCCGCCGTGCTGCCCAAGCCGCCGACGTGCGAGTGCAACGCGCCGTACAGGTGCGGCTACGTGATCTACAAGCCTTCACAGAAGGTGTTCAGGGCCGTTGTGGGGAGGGCAGATCGCCGCGTCCGCTTCGACCGCAATGCGACGATGAATCGCATTGAGGCTTGGAGCGCGGCGCTGGCGTGGATCGACGCCAAGTGTTAGGTGCTCGACGCGGGGAGGGGGAGGACCAGGGGGTTGTTGAGGACCAGCAGGGCTGGGAGCTCGCATCGCAGCTGCAGCGCGGCGGTGGGCGGCGCCACATCGACGAACTCCCTCGTGCTTGTATGACGTTGCACCATGATGTCTAAAACACAAGTCTGTTGCGATCTTTTCATCGCAAGTCGCATGCATCAATATGCAACACTCCTTTCTCTCGCGAGCTACCGTCGCACTTCGTATGCATCACTATGCACCTACATGTCCTTCTGATGCGACGTCGTATCATGCCATATGCATCGTTATGCAACGTGCACTTCTGTTGTGATCTATCGCCTCGCTGCATTCAGATGCATCATGCAGCGTGCCCCTACCATAACGCGACGCATGCATCCTATGATGCGCATTGGCATCGTTATCGAGTCTGTAGCCATTTGGGCTGAAACCATGGCCGCGTCCGCCGCCAGGAAACGCAAGGCGGATGAGGCGCTGGTGGAGCTCCACAGGGGCTCATACCTGTCACAGCGTGCTCTGTCGGGTGTCCTAAAATATGTGCGAGACCATGGGTTGCCCGACAATATTTCACGGAGCTCACAATACAGGGCAAACGAAAACATCATTGCCAAAGAGTCGAACGCATATGGGAACGTCTTGCGTTGCATAGACACGCCTTTAGTCAGTGGTAGAACTTTCGAGAACTGGGTGTGCTGTCCTGGGCCATTTTTGTATTCCTGCTGCAAGGCTAGCGCTCCAGTCAGGGAGATGTTTCGCCGCTCACTTCAGGAGCGCCCATGCAGCTTGGCGTCGCCGTGGCACATCATTTTATATTTCGATGGTATTTCACCGCGAGACCCCCTGGCGAAGGGGAAAGATTATCGGGGGGCTGATGCTGTTTACTGGTCGTTCGCTGAGTTCGACGAGTCCTTGGGTAACGAAGATGCGTGGTTCACGCTTAGCACTGCGCGGTGCGCAAAAATAAAAAGCATCCCAGGTGGCATCGGGCAGTGCATCAAGATGACCCTCAAAGAAGTTTTTTTTAATTCTGCTGGTGGTTTCAATTTTGAGACGAGCGGTGTTACATTAGACGTGTCAGAGAACGGCGACGCAACGTCGCACGCGACGATCGTCGCGAAGCTGTCGTGCGTCATAGGGGACGAAGAGGCATTGCGGGAACTACACATGAACAAAGGGCACGCTGGTTCCAAACCCTGTGCGTTATGTCGCAACGTCTTGAATAGAAAGTTTGATTATTTGACATATGATGTATCTGGTTTCTTTGTGACAGACGCGTGCTTGGATGCGTCAAAGATACGCAGAAACGATGACGCGACAATCATCGCGATCCTGGAACGACTTCGGCCCGATTGGGATAAATATCAGCGGGGGGAGTTTTCAGAGGGGCAGTACACGACCATCACACAGCACAAAGGATGGAACTTCCACCCCGAACACATAGCGCTGGACCCAGGTTTGCGATATCTCCCTGCGTCATTCATTTGCTTTGACTGGATGCATATTTATTTTGTGTCTGGTATATTCGACAGAGAAGTAAAAGCACTTTTAGGGCATGCGCAGTTCAAGTGTTTGTGTGATGCAATGGAGTTGCATGAGTATTTCATGAAGTGGACGTGGCCGAGTAAACACCACTCAGCCGCAACTGTATGGGAGACTGGTGAGCTCCAAGCAAGTGCCTCAGAAGAGATCTCTGCGTTGCCTGTTTTGTGCAGGTATATTCGGCAAGTAATTGCCATGCATCCTTCATCGGATCAAGTGGCCCCCCAGATCGCAAGTATGCTGGCATTGCAAGATGCCGTTGACATAATCATCACGGCGGCGCGGCGGCTTCCAGTCACGACCGCGCAGATAGAGTCAGCGATAGTGAAACATCTTCGGTGCCATCAGGACGCACATGGTGAAAGATATTGGGTGTATAAGCACCATATGGCAACACATTTGCCAGAAATGTTTGAAAAACATGGGTCGCTCAGTTGCTTTGTCCAGGAACGCAAGCACAAAAACGTAAAACGTTTCGCCAAAGACCACATGTGCAAGAAGGGGCCAGAGAAGGCTCTCATGGTCCAACTCACTGCGCAGCACGCGCACGATTTAAAGACCATGCGTGTTTCACCTGGCTTAGTCGACCCAACGAAAGCAACACAGAAGCTGCTGAACGCGTTGAAACGCATGTGCCCTGGGACGCAGACAGCCGTCTCCAGCATCGAAGCCATGACAGATTTCGGCCGCATCAAGCGCGGTGATATCGTACTTCTGGGGTCGGGCGGGATGCATGCAGCAATGCAAGTGTGGTTTCACGTGAAATGCGACGATGGCGAGTCGCAGGTGCTTGTCCAGCAGCTTGCAACTAAGCATGTGAACGCCGCTGAAGGTTTTTCCAGACACATCTTTTTAGATGATACAGACCCTGTTCTGATGCCTCTGACCTCGCTGAAAGCTCCTGTGATTTACAGGAAAATAGAGAACGACATCACGTGCATTTGGCCAGTAGAATACAAATCGCGATGTTGCTAACATGATGCGCTGCGGACCGTCGCGTTTGCCCCAGGACGATAAAAACATCTGAAGGCCCCTGAGCAGATCCAAATCGACGAAGCGCCCAATCATGATGCCCCAATTTCCAACTACATGAGATGCAAAAACATAACATAAACATTAAAAAACAGCTTCAAACTGGCCAAACCTAACTAGTTATAACTCCGTTAATAACAATTAGAAGTTCCGCTAACTGTTACTAACTACGCAGGGCCATCAGGCGGGAGCCGAGACCAGGACCGGGACCGGGACCGGGGCTGCAGGACCGGGAGCAGGACCGACACCGGGACCGGGACCGGGAGGGGACTGGGACCGGGACCGGGACCGGGACCGAGAGCCCGGGACCGGGACCAGGACCGACACCGGGACCGGGACCGGGACCCGGAGGGGACCGGGACCAGGACCGGGACCGGGACCGGGGCGGGGACGGGAACCGGGACCGGGGCCGGGACCGGGACCGGGACCGAGACCAGGTCCCAGGACCCCTCCTCCTCCTCCTCTTGCTCGTCGCCCCCCTTCTCCCACCAAAAAGCCAACGACGACGACGGCCGCGACGGCGACGACGACGATTTCCTCAGCCGCCCAGCGCGAGCGCCTGGCTCCTCGCGCGCGCGCGCGCGCCGAGCCCGCGCCTCAGACCTCTTATGGTGACCCCCGCTGCTGCGGAGGCCTCCGCAGCCGCGCGCCGTCAGCAGGAGTCTCCTGATCAGGGCTGCGGCGCCGCTCCTGCAATGCCTCGAACGCGGAGCCGGGGGCGCCCTCCAGGTCCGCAGGAGGCGACGGCTTCCTGGGGAGGAGCTGCGCCGGCGGAGGCTGCAGCGGCCGCCTCGGGACGAGCCGCGCTGCCGGAGGGCGCGGCGTCTGCGACTGCCTGGCCAGGAGCCGCGCCGGCGGAGGCTGCAGCGGCTGGCTCGGGGCGAGCCGCGCTGCCGGAGGGTGCGGTGTCTCCTCCAGCGGGGGGGCCCCGCAGCGGCCTCCTCCACGCGGGGGGGCTGGCCATGGTGGTGGCATCATTGGCGGCATGCCCGGCGGCCGGCAAATCTGGCCGGGGAGGAGCGGGCGCCATCCTCTCGGCCTCAGCAACGGCTGGACTGCGTGGGGTGGGGGCACGGGCGGCGTGGGCAGGAGCCGCGCCCCCTCCTGTCGGTCGCCGCCCTCCACCCGCCCACTGCGTCCGGAGCGGCTGCGCCCCCGCTGCTCCTGCCCTCTGCGTCTGGAACGGCTGCGCCCCCGCTGCTGCGAGGGCGCTGTCCTCTTTCGGTCTCTGCTCCTCTGCTCCCGCCCTCTGCGTCTGGAACGGCTGCGCCCCCGCTGCTGCGAGGGCTCCGTCCTCTTTGGGGTTATGCTCCTGCTCTCGCTCTTCTTCTTATTCTTCTTATTCTTCTTCTTCTTCCTCTTCTTCTCCTTCTCCTTCTTCTCCTTCTTCTCCTTCCTCTCACCTCTGTCAGGGTTCCTCTTTTCGTCCTGGGGCGGCGCGGGGCTGCAGGCGTCGACGGCGTCGCGCCCGTCGTCCTCGAGCTCCTCCTGGGCTCCGTGCGCCCCCGCTGCTGCGGAGGCTGCTGCTTCGGGTTCTGTCTCCGCCTCCTTTTCCCCGCCGTTTTCCCCGCCTGGCTTCCCACTTCCGATCTTTCTTCCTGCCCTCGGCGCCTTTGCCAGACTTCCTGTTCTTGGCTTCTATGAAAACGGACAGTGCGTGGCAGTGTTCCGCGAGGCGGTTCGCCGACTGGGCCTTGAAGATCACCCTGTGTAAGTGCGGCCAGAAGTATGTCCCCTGCTCCTTGCGATCCGCGTCCGTCAGCCTGACCCAGGTCGGACGCGCCGCCCAATCCAACTGGCGGTGCTGCAGCCTGTTCAGGAGCCCCCGCTGCTGCGGAGGCTGCAGCGCCAGTTTCCCCCAGGACGGCAGTTCCGGCTGCTCGCTCGCAGGGCACTCGCGAACCTGAGCGGGGCCCAGAATCACGATGTAGCGCGGGTGCGTCACGTGACTCCGTGCTTCCCCACGCCAGAAAGCCAGCCCGAGAGCGCCTGTCCCAGCCGCGCCGCAACCTCTGAGCAGCTCCGACAGATCGCCCGCGTCTCCGTCAAAGATCCCCGCGAGAACACGTACTCGGTGCTGCAACACCAGGCTCCGAACCCCGTTGCAGAAGCCTTCGGGCCAGGCGCCTCCAACGCAGCTCGTCTGGCAACGAAAGAACACGCCCCCCACTGCTATGGAGAGCTTGCCTCCCTTTGCTTTGGGATTGTAGGCCCTGCCAGGGCAACCGACCAGGCCTGGCACAAGAACTTCCCGTGGGAGTGCACGCCAAGCTCCTCGCACTTCTCGACGCGTTCGGGGGTCCAGAGGAGAGCCCCGACGCACTCGTCCGCGACCGCGCCGTAGAAGCCACTCTGGCGGATCAGCGCGTCGAGACGTCGCTTCCGCTGGTCGCGTTTGATGTCCGCACCAGGCTCGAACGAGACTAAGAGGACCCCTTCGCGCCTTTCCCTGGCAGCTGCGACCCAATCCGGCAGGGCAGCGTCCGCGCGCAGGACGAGAGAAGCAAAAGCCAAGTTCACGCGCGCCTCTGTCTGCCCCTTCCTCACCTGGTCTGCCTCGTCGTACAGCAGCGGCGCAAGAGGCTTGGAACGGCTCGGGCCGCGCTTTTCCTCTGGGAAGTGCGGGCGGCCTTCCCCGCTGACAAGAGGCGGGGCCTCTTCGTCGGCGTTCGCGCCTTGGTGGACAGGAAGCGCTGGCGATCGCGCCTCGGTGGTCAGGCCGATAGGCTGCGTCTCGCGGGCCCCCGCTGCTGCGGGGGAGCTGTCGCGCCCGTGCGCTCGCAAGTCCCACAGTTTGTCTGATGCGGTAAGACCCTGCCGCTTTTGCCAATTATTCGTGCAGGAAGATCTCGGTCTCGGGTCCTCGGAGCGGGCGGCGTTCTGTCCAGGCTGGATTACCGCTGCGGCAGCGGCTGGCTCCACGCGCGCCCCCGCTGCTGCGGAGGCCGCCTGCGGGGCCCGCGCTGGCGCCGACGCCTTGCTCTGCGTCGTGTTGAGCGCCGCCGTTTTGAGTGCAGGGGCGTTGGCGGCGGCCGTCGACTTCCGCGCCTGCGCGATGTCGCCCTTGTCCATCATTTTCTGAGCAACCGCCAGGCTCCGCGAAACGGTTTCCTGGGCAGCGCTCATCGACGAGAGGGGCGCCCCAACGTCCGTTGCAGCCCCAACCCCCGCTGCTGCGGGGGCTGGTGCTGAACCTGCCAGCCCCTGTGGAACTGCCTCAGGGGCCTCCTCTGGCAGCCCCCGCTGCTGCGGAGGCTTCAGCAGAGGCCCCTGCGCGGTTCCAGTCGCGCCTTGCTGCTCCATGCCCCGGGCCGCTCCCGTCGCGGAGGCGGGCGGGCGCGGAGGGAGGCAGGCCTGCAACGGCTGCGGATTCACTTTATCGCATTGCCATCCCTCCCTGCGCTCAAATGGCTTTTCCCCTTGCGCCAGTCTGCTGCTCCCACTTCTGAACTACCTCGTCCCTTCTACCCCCCCCTCCACCCTCCTCTTCCTGTTCAATCCTCCCTCCTCCCTCCACCGTGCCCATTTCTCCTTACTACCTTCTCTGCTCCTCCTACGTGGGGCGTTTCACGACAACGACGACGACGACGACGAGGACGATGACCACGACGGCGACAACGAGGACGACGACGACCACGACGACGACGACGAGGACGATGACCACGACGGCGACCAGCGACGACGACTAGCGACGACGACGACCGACGACGACGACGCCGACCACGACGACGACGGCGACGACGACAACGAGCGACGACGACGACGACGACAATCGACGACGACGAGGAACGACGACGACGAACGAGGACGACGATTACGACGACGAGATGACGAAGGTTCGAAGATCGAACCTCGAAGTGCGAAGCTTCGAAGTTCAAACTTCGGACTTCGAACTCCGAACTTCAAACTTCGAACTGCGAACTTCGATGGGGTGCCAGGGATGCAATGGGATGGAGGGAAAAATGGGAAGGAGAGAGCGAGGAAGCGGGAGAGGAAGTTGGAGGAGAACGAACAGGCGTGGAGCGACGAGGAACGGGCGGCGAGGAGCCGACGTTGAGGGCGGCGGGATGGGGGGACAGGGAGGAGAGGGGCGACTTCAGAACGAAGATCGCGCAACGGCGCCTGCACGCGCGCCCCCGATCTCGCAGGCCGACGCGCGCGCCCCTGCCGAAATGCAACGCACCCTTCATTCGAGCCCCGCTGCTGCGGAGCCACCTAATCCACAACCGAATCGTCTGGGGAGCTGTTCGGTCCCCAAACTACTGGTTTGCCAGCCGCTGCTGCGGACGCCGAGGGCCCGGTGCTGGACGCCGCGGCCCCGCTGATGCGGGGCCCCTGAGAAGGCGTCGGCCTCCCCTTCTCTCTGGCGGCGTCGAACTTGACCTTGCGCTCCACACCGAGGTCCTTGTACCAGCGATGTGTTCCTGACCCGTCGCTCCCGCCCAAACCCGCGGCTGGTGGCCTCACCGTGTCCGCGCGGGGCACGAGGGGCAGAGCTTCGACCTTCCTGTCGCCCCAGTGCGGGTGTAAGCGGACGCCTGTCCCGTCGTCGCGGTGCAGCGCGAAATCCCACATCGGCAGCTTCACTTTCACCCGCTGCCCCGCGAACTGTCGCGCGCGCACAATACTCTGGCGCATGTGGTCGTAGCTGTTCGGCCGGACTTCGAGGGGACAGCCGATCAGAGCCCCGCTGCTGCGGGGCCCCCCCACGACCTCCCTGATATCTTCCTCCCTGAGCGTCGCCACCATCTCTTGCCACCGCCAAGGGACTTCCTCGTCGCTTCTGAAACCGAAGCTCGTTCTCGCACCGTGGTCGCAAACAGCGACCATGGTGGGCTCCGCATTGTCAAACCACTTGGCTTCTGACTCGAACGGGGCAGTTGGGTCTTCTTTCACGTGGCGCCACCATTTCAACGCTTGGTTGTGTTGCTTAAACGAAGTGCCGAGCCTCTCTTCATAACTCAAAAAATAATTGACATCAAACTTCTCAAAATCCTGGGGCCCGCGCGCCGCCGCCGCTGCGGTGGCGCGGGGCTCCTGCGCCGCAGGCGCGGCTCGGGATCCCAACCCCTCTCCTGAAACTGCGCCCCCAGGTTCTGGTGAGTGTCGGAGGGCAGCCCTCACGAAATGATCGAATTCGGGCATGCCGAGACCAGGGGCGCGGGAGCTCACGACGCCAAGCGCGGCGAAGCGAGACGGCCGTTGAGGCGCGACCGCCGCCGCTGCTGCGGCGGCAGGGCCATCGCGCCATTTGGCGTCCTCCGTTGGCGCGCTCCCGTCTTGTCGCCACTCTCTCCAAACCCACGCTGACCAATCATGGCCGTCCTCCCAGCCACGCCAGCCGCTGCTGCGGCTATCCCACCATCCTTCCGCGCCACCCCATGTGTATCCGCCTGCATCGCCCATTGCAAGACGATGGCGCAGGCGCGCGTTAGGCCGCGACCGGCCCGGCTGCACCGTTGCTCGCGGGCGATCCCACGGGCGCGGGATGGTTTGAGCATAGCGGCGAGGGACGACGCGATGTGATTGGACGGCAGAGAGGTTGAAAGGAAGGGGGGTTGGAAACGGAAGAACGAAGTGGACGAAGAGCGGAAGTCGAACCAGAGGGGGGAGAAAAGGGCGGAAGAGAATGAGGACATGCAGACGAAGGAGAGTGACGAGGTAGATGGCGTGGCAGAACGGCAACGGAGGATAATGTGGTGGAAATTGTGAAAAGGACGCATGGAAAAACACGACGAGGATCACAAACGCAAAGATGATGAGCGCAGTGGTACCATGACATATCCGAAATCAAGAAGCAGGATGAGGAGGAACGGGATGACGAGCAACTCTGTCACAGAGGGCCTCCAAACGCACCCCTCTGTCACAGAAGGCCTCCAGACGCACCCCCTCTGTCACAGAGGGGCAACATGATCACATTAATGCGGCTTTTGGATTATACACATCTATTCACATCACTATATCTACAGATTTGTACACACACACACGCGTTCCATAGATGTATATATATATATATATATATATATAATATATTATATATATATATAGACACAGAAACACTACGAAAGACCGCCTCACAGGAACTTGCCGTCGAACCTTCTCGTCCTGGTTGGTGCCAGAACTGCAACGCTGAAGTCTTAGCTTATCACCCAGAGTGGGAGAACGTAATGAGGGAGGGGAGTGGGCAGGGAGGGGAGCGCGCAGGGTGGGGAGTGGAAGGAGCAGGGAGGGGATGGGGGCAGGGAAGGGGCGAGGAGGCGAGGTGGGGCCTGCAGGGGCGCAGAGGGAGCGGGGCAGCGAGGGAAGGGGGGGACGGAGGGAAGGGGGGGGGAGAACCGAGGGGCGGGGGGAGGGGCGGGAGGGGTTGGGAGAGGGGAGCACGGAGCGGCAGGGGAGGGGGGGAAAAAACGAGGCACGGGACGGGGCGGCGAGAGCGAGAGCGCGACGAGCCCCCCTGCGGCAAGGGCCCCGCCTGGAGCCGTGCGCGGGGCGCCGGGAGGGCGCTCCGGCCACGGCGGCCCGCCGCTCCAGGGAGGGCCGCTGCCCAGCGAGCCTGCGCCCCCCTCGAGGGGCCCAGGGAGACTCAGACAAGTCGGCATGGATTCCAGGACTCCCCACAATCAACACTTCTACTTCTTGAATTTCCCTTTGGCCTTGCTCTCCCCCTACCATCCAACATCATCATGACAACCAGCGTTGATCTGTGTCTGTGAGTGTTGTCCTACCTGATCCCTGATCCCTCATGCCCGGCGCACTACTGGTCCCCCATCGGCGCTTGCACTGAAAGGGGCCCCGGCGCCTGGTGCCAGGCCGATTTCGGCAGGCGGCAAGTTTCCCGGGCTCCCAGTTCCAGGCTCTGGCGAGGCCGCTGGGTCGATTCCGATGGGCTGCTAGGCTCCCCGGTGCCAAGTTCCGGGCCGATTTCCCGGCGGCCAGGTTCTGGGGTTCCCGTTTCGCGCCGGGGGTTCCTACGCGCTGCAAGGTTCCTCTGAATAACGGGATCCTTGCGACCACGGTGCGAATGAGAGAATAGACGGTAGAGAGTAGAGAACACAGATCAAACAGCTGCGGGCTGAATTGAGAATCGGTCACAAAGTAGCGATGGCAGAATACAGGGGAGAACGAGCTGAGGGTATACATAATAAGCCAACAAGTAACACGAAACACGAGAGACAGAGACAAGTATAGGCGACACATTTGTGTATACATACACATCCATGTTTACATGACGTATACTTACATACATACATACAAACATACATACATACATACACATATACATATACATATACACATACATATATATATATATATATATATAAAAATGCGCATGACCGTTCATACACCGTCACATGTATACATGTATACATATATGATTATACGCGGATGCCTACACATATACATACATACACACAGAGAGCGATAGAGAGAGAGCGAGCGAGAGCGAGAACGAGCGAGAGAGTACTTGCGTTTGCGACCACGGCCAGAAAATTGAAGTATATCGTTTAGAGCAGAAGGTGCATCTCATAATGTAGAAGCACAGAAAGGGAGAGAAAACGCCTGTTATAGACAAGTGAAACACTATACCTCTGAACAACGCACAGAGCGAGCTTTTCTTTCCACATGCTGGTCCATGTTTAAGCAGCAGAGACCTGCGGATCATGCCCCTGGCCCAAACTGAGTTGCGAAGTTGACCGGGCAGGCCGGCAGCGGCGAGACGCTGTCCAGCGAACGTGGCCGAAACTCGGGCCGCCGACTCGGGGCAGAGGGGGGGAATGAGGCGACGGAAGGAAAGCAAGAGACAACCAAGCGGCGACGGATACGAACTTGCCCACCAAACGTATCGGGCCGTGGTTGTTCATTGTGCTATAACCCCTGCCGCAGGGCCCAAACATCCGAGGCAATGAACCCAACACAACCATAGAAGAAGGTGGGAAGAGGAGGAGGGGCAGAACGCGAAGTGAGGAGGAAAGGACAGGGGGCCGGGAAGGAACACGGAATGGGCGCTAGGTCACAGCCAAGGGCTCCACTGGCGGGCCAAGCACCCTAGATCAGTACAAGCAGTTACGCGAGCAGCCTCACGCGAGAGCAAGGAAAATTGACTAATGCGCGAGTGTCTGTCATACCCGCGGCGCGTCGAAACCATGAGAAATGTCCGTCCCCGCGGAAAGGAAGGGGCCGAGGCAACCCAGTGGGTGGGCGGGCGCCCCAGGCTGGGCGCAGAACCTGCCTGCAATATCAATTACACACGACCGGCCCGCGCCGGAGGAGGAGGAGGAAGAACAATCTGCATAGCCGGACTCGTGGTTGACCGGGAGGCCGTCAGAAGACAAAGCAAACAGAGTAGAGATAAAGGGAGTTGTACATATATATATTTATGTATATATATAGGTGTAACTTTACACATAAATAGATGTATAGATGCCGAGAGATGGGAAGAAGGAGAGAGAGAGAGAAAGAAAGAAACAAAAAACATAAACAGAGAGAGAGAGGGAGGCAGAGTAGAGAGAGAGCGAGAGAGCACGCATGCACGCACGCACGTGAGCACGCACGCAAGCACGCACGCACGCCCGAACACACACACACACAAACACACACAAACACACACAAACACACACACACACACGCACGCACGCACACACGCACACACACACACACACACGCACACGCACGCACGAACGCACGCACGCACGCACGCACGCACGCACGCTCGCACACACACACACACACACGCGCAAACACACACACACACACACGCACACGCACACGCACACGCACACGCACACGCACACGCACACACGCACACGCACACACACGCACACACATGCGCACACACATGCACACATGCACACGCACACACAGGCACATAGAGATATACACCTTGTATACAGCAATGTGTAGACAGGTATGCACATATAATTACATCGGCCGATCACACTCATATGCAGAAAGGAAGCGGGATAAAAGGGGGAGAGAGAGAGAGAGATAGAGAGACACAGAGGAATATAGTTATATCTATATATATGTTATAACGTAAATGGCCCAGCATAGAGCGTAACATAGAAAAAGGCGGAAAGAAAGTTGATAGTAGAAAATATCTAATGGCTTGAGGCCCTTCCGGCCACCGTGCCTGGATGCGGTCTCCGGGGCAAGCTTGGGGACCCACGTGCTGCAGAAATGTACTGATTGGGTACTTCCGTTGGTGTAACCTTTGTTCTGGGTCGAGGCGGTGCAGAAGGGTGCGACGCACGCCGCTCTGGGCGGCTCTCGGGCCGAAATGCTCAGAGTTGGGGCGCACGCGTGCGTTGATGCTATCCCCACCATGCACACGAGCCACCATGCCTGCTGCACCGCCTGATCCAGAGGTCTCCTCCCATCCTCCTCGCTCTCCTCTGTTCCTCCCCCACCCCCCTACGAGTCAACCACTGCACATCGGATACCGTGCGTGCACGGTGTGTGCGTGTTGAAATACCAGGTGCTGTCTGAACAGGTGGCACGGCGGCGGGATTTGACACAATCCCCTCATACCATTTAGGGATAAAGGTCGGATGTGACCTCCGACTCGGCGAACAGAAGGGGGTTGCAGGCAGTGGGGAGATATGGGACGGGGGCAAGATGTCAGATGTTCGAGCATGGTGTCGACTACAGACTTGATTTACCACATAATTAATTTGTTCGTCGAATCAACGAGCAGATGCATTCGATGTCCGTTGACCGACGGAAATGCCACTTACTTGTCGTAGATTCGACGGTCATGCCAAATTTGGAGTACGTCAATTCGGTAGTCGATCCCCTACTTGAGATGTGGCGCGCGCGATCGCACCCAGCTCGTCCCTCTCCCCATCTCCCGTCTCCCCCTCCCGCCCCTTCAACCCCACCCCCTCCCTCCCTCCGAACCGATCCCTCACCACCATAGTGAGCAGAACATCCAGCCTCATCACAAACACCTCGGCAAGCGAAGCCGTTTAGTAAAAGCGCGCGCCCAAGGAAGGGATCGAACAGGGCAGGGCTATTTAGTAAACGCCCAGGGCTGGTCGGGTAAACGCCAATCGTCGGGGTCGGGGCGATTTTCCTCCCTTGGCTACAACCCATCACATCTCCTCCCAATCTCCCGGTGTGCGAGATGGTGCCCGGCAACCTGCCACAAGGGCCGCACACCTGCGAGGCACCACCCCAGAAGCGCAGAAGCACGACGGATTCTAGCCGCAAGGCTCGCGCACGCCGGGCGGGGACCACCGAGACGAACCCATCATAGCACTGCCGTAACGGGCCTGTGGGACCGCAGCTCGATCCGCGCGAACGCCGATCGGCACGCCTGCGCTCTGGTCCTGACGCCCCCGCCGAGCCCTGCAGGGCTGCTGGGGCGGGCACGCGCCCCCCCAGGCTGCTAGAGGAGGCTTGTGGGCCAAGGGAGCAGCTCCTCCTCCCCTCCCTCCTCCTCCTCCTGCTCCTCCTCGGTAGGTCACACGTCACGGATGCAATTCGTAATGTTGTACTTCTGCTCGACTCGGTGCGTCTCCGCTCCGCCGCTCCGCCGCTCCTTCTCGTTCTCCCCCAGCACGCCCAAGAGGCCTCTGGAGGTCCCCAGAGGTACCCAAAGACCGCTGGAGACTTCAGAAAGCTTCTCGAGGCCCTGAAAGACCCCCAACGACATGCAGAAATGTAACACCTCGAACCTTCCCTGCCCTCCTCCCTCCTCTACCGATCACCACCCCTGACGCCTTAATTATCTTCGGGTGCAGCCTGGGTCTCTGAAGAAGTCTTGTGACCGCTGGGGCCCATGCGGAGAGGACGGCTCCAGGCAAGGCACGACCGACTCGAGGCCAACCCTCAACGCTCAAAAGCACTCGAACCAGCGTGACAAACATTCAGGCCACCTCCGAGCACCGTCGCCAGTCCTCCAGCGGACTTCAGAGGGCCCTCAGACCCCCTCTGTGTGTTGCCGGAACTCAGACGAAGCTCTCCACATCCTGCAACCTCTGGGGGGCCGTCGTCGGGCCCTTGGCCCGATCGATCTGGGACGAACAAGCCATGCCAGGAAGGGGACCGAGAGGGGGACCCCCCTCCTCCCTCCCTCCTCCCCCTCCTCCCTCCTCCCTTCCTCTGCCTTCTCCCCCTCTCTTCGCTTCTCCCTCCCCTCTCCTCCCCTCCTCCCCCTTCTGCCTCCCTCCCTCCTCCCCCTCACTCCCTCTTGCCCCCCTCTCCTGCCTACGCTGCCGACGGGATGGAAGCTCGACGGTGGCTCCGCCCTCTCGAATAATCCAGCGGTCTGTGGGACGGGAGCCTCCCTTCCACGATGACATCATACAGTCGGGGCGTTGACCTAAGGAACCCTAATTAAGAAACGAGGCCTCTTCTTCCATACGTGAAACTTCGATCTCCCATCAAAAAACCAAACGAACATCGAAGGTAAACGGTTAAACAACTCAGGAGCACGGAGCCCCTCCCCACTAAAAAGGTTTCCTTCTTCAGCGCCGCGACTCATCCCTCCCCTCTCCCCTGGGAGCGCTTGTACTTGTAATTGCTCCCGTTTGTCCTTTGCATATTGAATCTTGGGTGCTCTCATCCACAATATTGCCCACATCGTGGTTTCCGATGTAGGACCAGAGCTGCCCCACAGGATCATGACATTCTCGGCCCCTCAGGGGCTGTGTTCTGGCCGCAGCGTTGCCCCCACTCAAGGGGTCCCATCGATCTTCCAACCAAGGAAGTGTCTCTCTGAGCCGGCTTTTCAAACTTCAAAAATTCCCCATGAGTTCCCGCCCAACCAATGGAACGACGCTCTCGTCACAACGCTTGCCGCGCTCCCGCATCAACAAACGTGCAAGTCCCGTTGCGCCATCTGCCTCGTGCAAGAATTTCCTTAGAGCCTTCGTCCCTCGGAACGACTTTCTCGCCGCCGCGCTGGCCGTATGATACTGTATCAGCAAACGCGGTGCTCCCGCTTGGGCGGTCGCCACGTTTCGGGATTTCCATCGCGCTTCCGCCCAACGAAGGGCACTCCCGTCGCGGAGCTGGCTGCAACCCTGTATGAGCAAGAATGGTGCTTCTACGGGATCCCGGTTTTCGTCGACACTCGACTACATTCGACTTTGCGAGTAGACGGCCTGACTCCATGGCAGGTTTGGGAGGGAGGAGTAACATTTTCAGATATGGCGCCAGAACCCAAATATTGCTCTACCCGTTTTTTTCCTTCTACCCTCCCCCGCTTCTTTCCTTCCTCCCCTCCTCTCTTCTCCTCCCTCCCCTGGCCCCCCCTTTCTTCCTTATGTCTCTTCCTCCCCTCTCCCCCAAACCGCCCTTCACGAATCTCCCTCGCAAAAGCTTGCGCCCTTCTCCCTCCCAATCTCCGTGCCCCCTCTCTCCCTCTGCTACTGCCTCCCACGCTGTCGGCCATCTCCCGCTCTCCCGATTGCAGGAGGTCAGGCGCGTGGGTTCGGGGGCGAATTCCCCCCCTGCGAAACTCATCAATTCATCCTCCCCCCTCTTTCTCTCTCTCTCTCTCTCCGCTCTCTCCTTCCTCTCTCTCTCCTCTCTCTGTCTCTCTCTTCCGTGTTGTGCGGCGATCGTCTTCC
>CAUYUJ010002557.1:66274-88337 GCA_963575745.1 Prorocentrum cordatum | reverse complement strand
ATGACACGGAGAGCAGCAGCTCGGGCGAGTTCATGAGCTTGGCGTAGTTGACGGTGAGCCAGATGATCGTGATGGCGGTTGCGCTTGATGATCTTGAAGATGGTGCCCTTGTGGGTGGAGTAGTTGTCGCCGAACTTGGCCGCCCGCAGGTGTTGCGCAATCGAAGTAGCGGAGGCCCAGCACGGCGCGGTCCAAAGACCCTGGACAACTCGGACGAGCGGAATCTGATCGAGTGCAGCTTGATGGTGAAGTTCGAGAAGCTGGGGCCAGGCGTTGATGGTGGAAGTGGCAGAGCGCCACAGCGTGGCCGCAAGCATGACTTCGACACCAATGGGGATGGCGCAGCCTGCCCAGTTCGTCACGCCGAGGATGTCGAGCTTGGTGAATGCTGAAGGAGCAGATCTGATAACTTTATGAAGTGCATGAATTTCTTTGGAAAGAACGAGTTCTGGAGCAGGAAACAATTGCCCGACGTATGTGAGGCAGGTGATCGCGGAAGTGTTGTACAGCGAAACGTTCAACTGAATGGCCGCGGAGGCGTCGCCCAAAATCTGGGCACGGTGGTACCACTTGGCCGCAGGGGCGGCCCATTGAGCACGATCATCAGCACATGGACCGATGTAGACTCCGAGGTACTTGGCTTTGCCGTCGATCTTGAACTGGGCCCAGGCGGGGTTGATCCCCCTGAGCGCGTCACGCATGGTGTTGTCAACTTCTTCGCAGCAGTTGGTCCATACAGGGACAAGCACGCACTTCCGAGGTTGGAGCAACAGTCCTGCGAAAGATAGGGCCGCCTCGGTATGCGGTGGGATGCCTTGCATGTCACGCAAGCGTGCTAAGACGCAACCAATGTCATCGGCACAAGCACTGGCCATGCCACGGCCTATCTGAAGAAAGTGGCGTTGGATTCCACATAGGATGGGGTCGAACACCAGGGCCCAGATGGTGCCGCTGAGCGGGCAGCCCTGAGCTACTCCGCTGGCTGCAACGAGTAGTGGTCGGCGAGTGCCTCCCAGCTCCAGGAAGGCGATGGGCAAGGCGTAGAAGGACTGGAGGAGGCGACGGGCGCGGCCAGCAATCCCCCATCTGCGAATCACTTCCCATAACCAATCGTGAAGCAAGCTTGGGAAGGCGGCGGCGATGTCCATGCTGAGGAAGCACGGCATGTGCTCGATGGCGTTGTCCATGGTGCTGTAGATGCGGCTGCACGTGTCGGCTTCGACTATGTTGTTGAGGAATTGGCGGCCAGGTACGAAACCACGTTGGATACTCGACACTTGCTTGACAATCGGATGTAGCTTGCGGTTCATGGCGGAAGCGGCAATCTGTACGTCGTTGTTCTTCATCGCGAGAGGGCGGAGTTGGTCTGGCGACCGATAGCATTCAGCATGCCCAGCAGGCGCATCACCTTTTGGTAGCATGGCTAGTAGAGCGTGGTTCCAATCGTGCGGGATGATGTTGTTGGCCGAGATGTTAGCCACGAGCTCTTCCAAGATCTCGAAGCTGTTGGGAGTGGAAGTCCATGCTTTGTAGGGAAGGCCATCTGGACCTGCGGCGGAGTCATGCGCTCGTTTTGCTGCTTCTTGAAGCTCTTCAGCGTTGGGGAGTTCCAGCGCAACAAGGTCACGCAGAGGAAAGACGGAGTCCAGGTAGGCATTCATGTTGGCAGTGTTTACTGGCTTGTCTGCGAATATCGGGCCCCAGTGCGCAAGAATGGCGTCGTGCATGTCCGACGGTGTCTTGGCGATGACGGATGAGTCGCCTTGCGAAATTCGGATACCAGCGAGCACCAGCCGCTTGGAGAAGGGCTTCCAAAGCTCTCCCAGTCTGCGAGTGGCACAGGCTCGTTTCCGCCACCTGTCCCCCTGTAGACGCTGTAGACGCTGGCACGCATCACGGGCACGTGCGGCAGCGAGGGCGCGACGTTCTTCAGCGACAGCAGCATGAAATTCAGCAGCGGCATCAGCGAAGGCGTTGTCGCTGCTAAGGCAAACCTTGCTCGTGGGGATGTCGGTAGAGTTGTCGGTGATGATCTGTAAGTGCTTGGAGCCCAGATGGGTGGTGTCGATGAGGAGGCGCGCAAGCTTGATGTCCTGGAACCAGACCGCGCGGGAGATGCTTCTCATGGTCATCGAGCTGACTTCCTTGGAGATCGAGAGATGGTCTCGTGCAAGGACTTCAGGTGGAAGCCGCGCAAGAGCATCTCGCGTGGCCTTCGCAGCGTTCGTCATGTTGGCTTTCAGCGTGCGCCACTTGATGATGGGCGTGAGCGAGTCGTACTCAGTGTCGGCGGAGAGCTTGTCAATGAAGAACTTGTAGAAGTCGGAGTTGAAGAGGTAGGCAGGGATGCCTCGTTCAGCATGGGGTCGTTGAACTCGGGGGCGAAACCGGACGTGAAGGAGTTTATGGTCACTGGCAGGTGTTCCTTTTCGTTCAAGTGGCGAGTCGTCGGCCACCATGATCGTCTCGATGTGGGTGAGATTATGTGCCTGGAAGGATGTGAAGAAGCGATCAATGCTAGACTCAGTGTTGTTCGCGTAGCAGCGGTGGGTGGTGGATGGCGCGCAGATCTCGACCAGCGGTCGGAAGAGCTGCTTCCAGAAGGTGGGCTGGAACTGGCATCGTTCGTGAGCAGGCACTTCGACAGGACGTAGTAGGCTGCGGGCAGGTAGTTCAGAGATATTGAAATCGCCGAGCACGAAGAACATAACGTGTTCAAGGTCGCCACTTGCTTCATTCAGTGCCACTTGCCACGTGGCCTTGATCCGTCTTCGGTCGTCAGCAGAGAGATCATGTTTATGAATGTTGAGGTAGATATGGAGGTACTTCAGGCTGGGGCCGCGGATTCGCAGTTCGGCGACTCGGCCAGGGATGACCGCAGAGAAGTTGATCATCGGCTTGGAGTTGTCCTGGTCGCCGCAGGGGATGAACTTCGGGATGAGGAAGGCGACGCCGCCCGCCGCATTGGAGTCGGGGGTGCCGATGTGGTAGACGTCGTACTTTGCGCCCGTGGAGTTGATGAGGCTGTGAATCATCTGCGAGTTACCGCGAGTCTCCTGAATGGCAATGAGTGAGCGCTTGGCGAGGTAGGGCATAAGGATGGAGAGTTTGGCGTCGCGCTTGACGATGTTCGAATGCACCATAGCCTGAGCGTTCCAGCTGACCACCGAGCACTCAAGCAGAGATGACGTGGTAGTCGCGTTCCATGGAGTCCATTTGCTGTTAAATCCACGACACTGATGTGGTCGCATCCGCGAAGGCAGCGGCAAGGGCGTCGGCGCACGAAGACCGCATCGCAGATGCAAGGCCGACACCCTCAGCAGCATCCGACCATTGAACCTTGGTCGCCATCTCGGGGCGGGAGCCCACTTGAATGCGGACGATGGGCACATTGTCGATGGAGAGGTAGCCGTCGGTGCGGTGGATCTTGGGGTTGAGGTCCTGCTTGGCGTTGTTGATGATCCTAGCCAGCTTCTTGAGCTGGATCTCCTGCCTGATGAGCTTGGGGCTCTTGTCAGCGCTGACGTAGCATGGGGCGCCGCCGATCGTGAAGGTACGCCATTCCCGCCCAATACGGAGGTGGTGGTGAAGAGCTTGAGCACGTGGTACGGCGACGGCATCGGCTCCGAGCACAGCGATGGAGACCCGCTTGGCAGGGGCGGAGTTGTTGTAGCGAACCATAGATACATCGATGCTGGCAGCCGAGAACCACTCGGAGATGGCCGACTTGAGAGATGCTTGTGCGATGTCCACGGTGGAGGCGATCCAAAAGGTGCCGATGTGTGGGGCCCTGTCCCACGAGCCGATGTTACTGACGTCGAGCGAAGGAACTTGGGCTTCTGCATGGGCGATGGCGGTCTTGATCTTGTCCACCGCGTCGTTGAGGTTATTGGACTCCACTTCGGAGGCGGAAACGCGCTGCTTGAGGGAGACGATGTCGTTCTCGACGAGGTCCTGGCGTTCGGTGAGCTTGGCCGTGATGTTAGTGATGTGCGTGATGAAACTGGCTTGAGACGAGGCGGCAACTTTCTCTGCGGCGGCCTTGAACTGTTCAGCCGCATCAGCAACTTGAATGGCCAGGTGTTTCTCGATCTCAGCGCGGAATAGTTCAAGTCTTTCCTTATGTGCAGCATCTTGCCATGGATCTTTGTTACTCCGAGGGCTACGTTCGCGCCGATCACGAATGGTGGCAAGGTCACACGTCTCGGGCATGCTGAGAGCTCGCTGCAGACCGCTGGGTCTGGATACTCGACCGTCAATATGGAAGTGGCCGCGGCACCACCGTCAAACAATCCCGCGTGGATATGTAAGGAGAGCAGATAAAATACACTCCTGAGCTGGCCCTGGAACAAGGGTATGCCATGAAAGCCTCTTGGCGCTATGCCAAGCAACATTGGAACCTTGAGCCAAAATGGCTACGGAGGAGGAGGAGGAGGAGGAGGAGGAGGCGGAGGAGGAGAGGAGGAGAGAGGAGCGAGGACCTGCCACCGCGCCTGCGCGACACCACAGCGGGGGGGGAGGGCAATCCGACCTGCCGTCCGCCCGCCTGGCGCGCCTCTGCGGCGGCTGCCTCTCGGAGGCTGGCCCGGCTCCCCCCAGGGGCACGCGCCGCCTGCGGAGGGGCCCCTCGGTTCCTGCCTCGCGGCGCCGCCCCCTCGGCCCAGGGGGAGTTCGGGACGAAAGAAGTATGTGTTTTATATTATGGTTTATCTTCTTCTGTTTTAAGAAATTTAAAAAACATTAAAACACACACACACACACACACACACACACACACACACACAAAGTTCCGAACAAATACCCCAAAGATGCCCAAAAAAAATCAACCAAAAAAATAGGACTTCAAAATGTTCAGGACAGATACCCCAAAAAAGATGCCCCCAAACAAAAATCAACACATCGTATCCAGACTATATTTTGGACTACTTCTGAAGATTTCCCCCCTGTAGAGGGACAGGCCCGACTGAGGCCCGGGGAGGGCGGCCAGACGGCCCCAGACCGCCCCCGAAGAGGCTGCAGGCCGCCCGAAGGCCAGCTCCCAGATGGCCCCGGGGGGGGTCCATCCCAAGACTCGGGCCCAGAGATCCGATGTCGTGATTTTTCAAATACTTTTTTTTAGTCAGCGGCCGCGGGCGAGCGCGCCGGCGGCGAGTCAGGTCAAAGCTGACTACGCAGCGACGAATTAAGCGAAGGCAGCGGGGGCAGGCCACGTCTAACGCAGCTAGCCGAGGCCTCACGCGGCGGCCCAGCGGCGGGCGGGTGGCAGGGGTGACTGAGACTGAGTCGAGCTGCCAGCGTGTGATTTTTTGAATACGCGGTCCCAGAAAATCTCGACCCATTCCCCGGGACCGGTTTTTCATCCTGAGTCGCTTGTTGACGGTCCCGAGGCCCAGCGAGGGCCCCTAGGGGCCGAAAGTTTAGAGAAACCTCCGTCTTGATTTTTTCAATACGTTGGATCTCTGGGGGGGCGAGCGCAGGGGCACCAAGGGAGCAGGGACGAGATGCCTCAGAAGGCTCGGAAGTCCCCCCGGCCCTCCGAGAGGTGTCCAGGTGCTGCTGGAGAAGCGGCCCTGGCCCAGGAAGTGCCCCCAGCGTCAGGCGCCATCCTTGATCGCGGCGACATTCAAACCCTATCCCACCAGTCATGAATGCTCCTGAGCCGATGGGAGGCGGGGGTTAAGGCTCGGATCTCGCCACGCGTTCGACGCATTCCAAACCCTACCTCCTACGCCCGTCGAGTTGCCTGCATTGGACAAGCGCGTTCCACTACTCGCGAAGTGACTACTCTTAAGTCGGGCCTGTCCCCCTACAGGGGGACTTTCAACGAAAAATGAAAAAAATACCCCCTAAAATAATCCAAAAATAATCCAAAAATAGTCTGGGGACTATGTCTGGGGCATTTGTTGACCTTTTTGGGGGCATTTTGGGGGTACTTCTCATTCTTCCTCGAAAATCCCCCTGCCGGGGGACAGGCCCGACCCAAGACTACTCGCATATGGCCTGGATCCGCCGCCGGGGATCTACGACAGAGTACATCGAAGCAGACATGTGCTTTTGCTCGGACGTTTGCGAGTACTCCAGATTTCGTAATAAAGGGAGGGGGGTCTCATCTCGGGGGGGGGGTCTCTTCCAGGCTATCTTGGAGGGCCTGGGGGGGGTCTGGGGACGATGTTTGGGAGGGTTCTCCCACGGGGGGAGGTCTGCAATGGCTCGTCTTGGAGGGTCCAGACCCCCTCCCTTTTATTACGAAATCTGGAGTAGGCGCTTTGCGAGTCGTGCAGCGCGCTCGGTGCTGCGTCGTTCCTCGGCGAGGGCCGGGCTCGCACTCCGCCGACGAAGTCTGTGGGGCCTCTCGGCGGGCCCACTGGGCTTCTCGGGAGCGGCCAAGAGGGGGGTGTCCAAGAGGGGGGCTGCAAATCATGACCGGCGGCATGTGCGCGGCCAAGCGGGGGGGCCAGGGACGTAATGAAATAAGAAGAGGCGTCATAAAATCTGGGGAAATATCATGGCCCCCGCCATGATATCCACCCCCCCTAGTCATCACCCCCCCCCTTTGCCGCCCCCGAGCTTCGTGAGGGCTGCCCTGGAAGCCATCGTAGCCTTCCCGCGAAAGCTGGTGGCCGCCTTGGGCTAGGTCGGGCATGTCACCCTACAGGCGGAGGTTGGACGAAGCACCAAAAATTGTCAAAACATGCTCAGGCATAGTCAGAAATAGTAGAAAGCATCGCCCCCATATCAATTGTTGCAACTATTTTCGAATGTTCCTACTGCAGAGGGACATGCCCGACTGAACGCCAGGGCCGCCTCCAGCGACGCCCCACCAGGACGCCCGACGCCCCTGCGCGGACGCCCCTCGTGCCAGGCCCGCCCGTGGGGGCCGCCAAGGAGGACCAGGCGGCGAGGCGATAGCGCACGCCGCCGTGTTCCCTGGGATCTGAGCGCCTCAATGTTTTGAGCCGAGCGTTTTCGCCCAACTTCGGGCCTACGGACCCTCACAGATCGACCCGGCTCGAACCATGCCGCAAAAAGGTAGGGCCTCGGGCGCGGGCAAGAGTTACAATCCGTATCCACTGCGTCTTGGACTTTCTGGCCGAGGCGCATGGGGCATCGATCGAAAGCGCTGGCCTCCAGGGGCCAGATTTTCATCCATAGCCGCTGCGCCTCGGGTTTCTGGGGAGGGGAACCCGAATCTCCAAAACGCGTGGCTACTACCTATGGATACATTTCCAACTCGTCGTCGTCGTCTTCGTCGTCGTCGGCGTCGGCAGCGGCGGCGTCGGCATCAGCGTCGGGGTCCGCGTCGGCGTCGACGTCGACGTCGGCGTCGGCGTCGGTGGCGTTGTCCGCGTCGGCGTCGTCGGCGTCGGCGTCGTCGGCGTCGTCGTCGTCGTCCCCCATTGAGGGTCGGCGGCACCGGCCGCACGGTCTTCGCAATCACGACGGACGGTCGATGGCGGTTGCCAGCGAACCCGAGGGCTCTCGCCGGGCCCCCTGGGACCGTCAGCAACGTCTGCTGGGCGAAAAACAATAGTTCTTTTTGCCCCACCGCAACGCACCCCAACCGAGCACAATTAATGAGCCCACTGGTCCAGCCTGCCACAGAAGGCGAAGGACAGTGTTTCACGACGACGTTGCGTCGGGAAAGCTGGATGCTCACCTCTGGTCCCCGGAGCGGGGCCCACACCTCCGGGGCCCGCCACGCCGCGAGAGAGCAGCTCTCGGCGTCGCCGGGCGCCTGGGGCCTTATACCCAGACCACCGACGTAATGATTTTTTCATTACGTCGATCCCCAGAGGTCCCGACCCGTTCCCCATGACCGGCTTTGCATCCTGAGTCGTTTTTTGACGCTCCCGAGGCCCGGTGAGGGCCCCCGGAGGCCGAAAATTAGGAAAAAACCTCCCGTCGTGATTTTTTCATTGCTCGAGGGGGTCTGGGTAGGGAGGGCCTCTGGCCCTGCCCGCGGAGGCTTCTTCCGGCAGCCCCGCCGGCAGCTGGCGGAGCGCAGCACCTCGACCCGCCTCCGAGGGCCCACCAAGGCCGCTGCTCCGCGGGCCGCTCCGGGACGGCGCTCTGCCCGGGACGTCGAGGCGAGGCCAGCCGTGGCCACGAGAGCCCTCCAGGACGAGCAGCGGCAGCGGTGCTCCCTCGAACGAAGGATTGCAAAAAAAAAAAAAACGAAGGGCTTTTTTGCAGTCCTTCGTTAAAACGAGGTTTTTGTTGCAATTCTTCGGTTTTTTTGCAATCCTTCGTTCCTCTGACCTGTGGGTGTCGGGGTGGCTCTCCGGCCACCGCTCGGGCCTCTGGCGGCCGTTCGGGAAGCGGGCCCCCCGGAACGCTCTCGGCGAGGCGCAGCTGCAAGCGGGTCCCCCCTCAACGCTCTCCGCGCAGCTGCTGGAGAGCATGCCGCGGCCAGAGAGCGGCGAAGAGCCAACGAAGAAGCCCGAAAACCTCGAGCCCGAGACTTTTCTGCTCGCCTGCGGGGACGCCGGGGTAGCAATGTAGCGGCCGCGGCCTCTGAGCAGATCCCTCCGCATGGATTGCTGCATACTGAAGGAAACTCGATCGTTGGCCTTGGAAGCCAAGTAGTTCTTGTACGGGGATCACTGCTGCGGTCGATCCAGTGATTGGAAGGTCCCAGGATGAGAGGTACCTGTTCCTCCTCCTGATTAAGGCCTCCCCAATAGGGTCCGAGTAGATGGGGTCGGAGGATCGCGCCGCATCAATGACGCATCGGCGACGCATCGGCGATGCCGACGCGGGAGAATCGGGCTCCACATCGAGCCGAATCGCCGATGCGTCGGCCCTGCGGCGCGACCCTCCGACCCCATGTGCCCGGACCCCATCTTCAGCATGGGGGGAGCGGGTCCTGCAGGCCACGGGCCCCGTACCCCAGGGCATTCCCCCGGGATCCGCTCCAGCTCCTCATCCTGAGCCGCTTCCCGACCGCCCCGGGGCCCGTGGGCAGCCCCGAAGGCCCGAAGACGGCGCACAAAAACCTCAGGAGCCGCTGCCCTCGGGACAGCTACAGTTACAGTCACTGCTGAAGCCTCATGGGAACACGAGCTGCAGTCGAAACGAGGAGCCGAGAGGCTCCGCAGGACCCGCTCCCCCCACGCCGCCCCCGCCGCGGGAGTGGAGCGCGCGGCTCCCGGGCAGAGGCAGTTGAACAGGGACCTCGGCCGCCCCGAGACGCAGCGCGCCGCCCGCAGCGTGCCGACACGGCGCTCCACGCGCAGATCGACAGCGCGCGTCTGGCGCGACGCGCGCTCGCCAACAAAAGCGTGCCAGCACGTCGGGCCAACACGCGGTGGGCTCCCCCGGACGGCCTGCAGACGGCACGTGTTGCGTCTCAACCCCAGACCCCCGACGTCATGACTTTCTTAGGGGACCAAAAAAAGACATAAACATCAAAACTCGGAGTTCCGCGCGGAGATCTCGGATCGGCGCTGGGCCGCCCTGGCGGCGCCTCCGGCGCCGCCCCTGGCGCGCTCCGCGCGCCAGGGAGGGGGGTCCAGCGCCGACCCGAGAAATCCGCGCGGACCTCCGAGTCTTTATGTTTATGCCACTTTTCGTTCCCCTATTTCTCATAACATCGACCCCCTGTGTTTTTTTTCGGTTTCGTACGTGGTTTTTTCACCAAATGATCAAGGATGCTCCTCGATGGTCCTCGCCGAAGCAAAAATGCACACGTCCGAGCGATGCCAAGTCATGACTTTCTCATAGCATCGAGCCCCATGCAGGGGTCTCGACACCTTCCCCGGGGCCGGCTTCTCGGCCCCAGCCGCAGCCGTCTCCGGACGGCCCCGAGGCCCGGCGGGGGCCGCCGCCGGCCGAGCACGGCAGCAAAAACCTGCCGTCGTGACTTCTGTGCTCACGGGCGCGAGGGGGTCTGGGGCTGCGCCCCCCTCCTCCCCCTCCCTCTCCTCTCCTTCCTCCTCCTCCCCCTCCTCCTCCCTTTCCTCCTCCTCCCTTTCCTCCTCCTCCCTTTCCTCCTCCTCCTCCTCCTCTCCTCCCCTCTCCTCCTCCTCCTCCTCTCCTCCTCCAATCCTCCTCCTACTCCTCCCTCCTCCTCCTCCTCCCCCTCCTCTCCTTCCCCTCCCTCTCCTCCCCTCCCCTCCTCCTCCCTCCTACCCTCCTCCTACTCCTCTCCTCCTCTGCCTCCTCCCCTCCTCATCCTCCTCCTCCTCCTCCTCCTCATCATCATCCCTCTTCCTCCTCCTCCTCCTCCTCCTCATCCTCCTCTCCTCCTTCCTCCTCCTCCTCCTCCTCCTCCTCCGCCGCCGCCGCCGCCGCCGCCGCCGCTGCCTCCGCCTCCGCCTCCGCCTCCACCGCGGGCGCGCCGAGGCAGCCAAGGCGGGGGCATGCCGCACAGCGCCATCTGCGCGTAGTGCACCGCCGGGCCGCCGATGCCCAGGCAGCCGAGGAGCCGCCCCGCCCCCTCCCCCCCCACCCCCCGCCCGCGCGGGGGGGAGGGGTCGCGGGCGGCCCAGGCGTCGGGCGGTGCGCGGGCGAGGAGGAGGAGGAGGAGGAGGAGGAGGAGGAGGAGGAGGAGAACGAGAATGATAATGTCTGTTCACTAAGGGAGAAAAAAAAGCCTACCCAAGGGAGAGGGGATCGGGGTCGGACTCCTGTCGAGCCTACCTCTTGACGCAGCCTTGGGCCTTCGGCCACTGGCCACGCTCGATCCTCTTTAGATACTCCTCCGCGGGCAGCGCGGGCGAGTAGGCGCAGGAGCGGACGAGCGCTCTGCTGGCAGCAAGGGTGCCTGCGCCCACTACGGAGGGAGGCAACTGCTGGGGGGTCTCCGTCGTAAGGATGAAAAGGAGGATTCGGCCCCATTGGGGGCTGATACGCTGGATTGGGCCGCGGATTAAGCGGGATCAAGCTACGAGTAATCCGGATGTAACCCGATTGAGCGGGAGTGCGAGGCGGATTTCGGACCATGGCAAAGTCAGAATATGATATCCCAGGAGTTGCATCCCAAACACCAACCTCAGAGTCAAAACGTGTATGAAGGACGGGTGGAGGGTGACGCCCTCTCCATTTCTCGTTGCACCTTAGCTGTGGCTTCGGCTTCAGCTGCCGATGCGCCGTAAAGCGCCTTCGGGACAACTCCCCCGCGTCGGATTTTTCGCTCGCACGGGTGCTCCCCCCCTTGAAGGACGCAAGACCCTTGGAGGCCGAAGTCAAACAATTGCTTGGGCGGCGGGCGACCAGTGAACATGGCAAAGAGCGGGCCGCAGAGGCAAGGACACAAGGGCACCCCATAGATGAGGGCGCGCGTCCTCACTGGGCGCGTTGAGTGTGAGACGACGCCAGGACGAGGATAAAATGGGACGAGGGCGAATCAGGAGACTCTGAGATCTGGCGGCTGTGGGGGATGTCTCGGACGCCGTGGCCTTCTCGGAGCGCTCTGGCCGGAGCGTCCTGAGTGTTTCGGAACGTCCTGGAACGTACCTATCCTCGCCCGAGCCCCGTCCGAATACTGCTGGCAACAGGGGCGCGGCACACACACAAAACGCTCGCCGCCGACTCGTGGCTCGCGGAGCCACCAGGAGTCGCAAAGAGGTCCCGCAGGCGAGGGGGAGGGCAGAGAGGTCCTCGGCAACTGCCCGGGCGGCTCTGCCCGTGCGCGGCGTGCTTCTGGCAACATTGCTGCTCCTCTTCCGGCCTCTGGAGACCTACTGGGTCCTCGGGGGGGCCAGGAACGGAAGGGGGGGGGCGAGAGGCGACCGGGAGGAAGTGGGGCGCGGAAGGGAGGGCGAGGAGGACGCGCGTGGAGCAGGTCAAGCAGGGAGGGAGGACGAGGGCGTGAAGGAGGAGGAGGAGGACGAGGACGACGACGACGACGACGTTGAACGCTACTTTTTGATCCGCGGGTCGAGAGCGCACCTCTTCCGGTCGAAGCCAAGCGGGCCGCGCACAGCTTTAACTAACAGAAGGGGGGAAGGCAGAAGGAGGAGCCTCACGTCAACAAAGACGACGACGACGACGACGACGACGACGACGACGACGACGACGAAAACGAGGAAAACGAGGAGAAGGGCCGGGCGGGCGCGGGCCCCTGGGGGCAGGCGCCGCGGCGGTGCCGCGGCAGCCGTGCACGCCGAGGAGGAGGACGCGCACTGACCCGGGTGCGTTGGATCCTGTAGGAGGAGGAGGACAAGGAGGAGGAGGAGGAGGAGGAGGAGGAGAAGGAGGAGGAGGAGGAGGAGGACAAGGAGGAGGAGGAGGAGGAGGAGGAGGACAAGGAGGGAGACAAGGAGGAGGAGGAGGAGGAGGAGGAGGAGGAGGAGGAGGGCGCAGGAGAGGGACGCGTTGGAGGAGGGCGCAGGAGGAGGCGGAGGAGAAGGAGGAGGAGGGCGCAGGAGAGGGACGCGTTGGAGGAGGGCGCAGGAGGCGGCGGAGGAGGAGGAGGAGGAGGAGAAGGAGAAAGAAGAGAAGGGGGAGCGCCCGCTTCCGATGCGTTGCGGTCTGCAGGCGGGGCGGGGGATGAGGAAGCGGCGAGGGCGGCGGCGGCAGCACTCGGGGCACACTCCAGCACCGCCATGAAATCGGGGACTCCCCCGAACTGCGCGTCGAGCATGGCTGCGAAGGCGTCGAGGTTGGCCTTGTCCAGCACGTTGCGTGGTCCAGCGCGAATGCCAGAAGGGCCATCTTTCACAGGAAGGCGATCACCAGCAGGTTGTGGGTGATCTTCTTCTCCAAGAGGGTCATCAGCGGAGGGCTCAGGCTGTCGATCGCCGTGCTCATCACGTTCGCAATCCAGACAAATTGAGCAGCGATGGCGGCGAGGCCCGTTGAGTCCAGCATGTTGGGCTTGCGACGCTTACCTTCATCCCGCCGAGGGCTAGCGCTCGGAGTCACAGCCGCAGCCCATGAGTCGCCCGCACCAGTATGCCATGGATCAGCGCCACGATGAGGTGGCAGAACACCAGGAAGAGCGGCACGATCTTCGGCACCTCCAGCACCATCCAAAAGGTCACCACGACCCGCAACACAACGAAGGACAGCACCATTTTGGCCAGGCTGATCGGCCAGCGCTGGAGGCTCCGCCGCCTGAACCCAGACAATCGCCTCAACCTTGCCATCGGAATGGTTTTGGTCCCTGTCTACCACCACGCTGCCAGTGATGCGGGCCGCCACCGCCCCAAGGCACTGCACAGGTGGCTCGCGCGTCAGGTCCGATGCAAGGGCGCCGTGCGGCCACAGGATGCACTTGACCTTGCACCGCTGCGCGTCCAGCGCGGACCTAACGGACGCGAAGGGAGCAAGGCACTCCCGCGGCCAGCTGTCCTCGGAGCCAGACGAGGCGGGCAGCGACGACCATCCCAGGCACGGCCAGCCGCGCGGCGGGAGAGGAAGGGGAGAGGGGGGGGGGGGCGCCTGGGCGCCTCGGACGCCCCGACCAGGCCAAGGCCTGAGCAGAAGGCCGAGGAGGAGGAGGAGGAGGAGGAGGAGGAGGAGGAGGAGCAGGAGCAGGAGCAGGAGCAGGACGTGCACGAGGAGGAGGAGGAGGAGGAGGAGGAGGAGGAGGAGGGCGCAGGATCCTGCAAGATCTGGTCGGGCCCTGCAAGGCCTGACTGACCCGAGTTTGCATCGACCCGGGTCAGCCTTTAGATCCCCGGACGAGGACGGAGGAGCGGAGGGCCGCCACCAGAGCGCGAAGCTGTCTGTGGCTCGCGGTTCGCGGGTCGCGATGCCCCCTTGCCAGTCATGCTCGCGTCGGGAACAAGCATCGTGAACGGAAGGGCTTTGGGCTTTGGTAGTGCTGGGCCTGCGGGGGCCCCTGCAGGGCCCCGGGGCCGTGGACGCAACGACTCGGGAGGAAGAGCCGGTCCCGGGGAAGGGGACGGGGCTTCAGGGGCCGCCGCCTTGAAAAACCTGGGACGTCGCGTGTCTGTCTGGGGCAGCCCTCGCTGAGCGGCTCAGCAGCTGCCTTGTGAGCTGGCCCGGCCGGCCCGTTTCGCGCCTAGCAGCTAATTAGGTCTGGTTCGGTGCCCCGGACAGCTTCTGTCTGCGCCTGCGCTTTCGCTAGCGGACGCGACCGAAAAAAGTGTGTCTGGGGAGCGCACGCAGCCTTGGCGAACGAGCTCTGGCCCCCCCGGCCTGGCGAAGCGGCGCGAGCAGCAGGCCGCGCCCCGGGGCCGGGCGAGCTGGCGCGCGCGGCCCCGCGCTGGGCCAAGCGGGGAGCCCAGACCCCCGACGCCGCGATTTTTCCACAGCGCCGACCCCCGGAGGTCTGGACCCCTTCCCCAGGACGGGCTTCTCATCCTGCGTCGTCCGCTGACGGCGCCGATGCTCGGCGAGGGCACCCGGCGGCCGACAAGGACAGAGGAAACCTCCCGTCGCCATCGTTCACAGCGCGAGGGGGCCTGGGAGGAGGAAGCCGAGGAGGCGAGCGCCAGAGGGCGAAGGCCCCTGGTCCTCCTTGCCTCGGCGATTCGAAAGGGGCGCAGGGGAGGCCTCTCCTCGGGGGGGGGGGGGCGCAGCGGCTCTCAGCAGCAGGCGGGGATGCCGGCGCGCGCCCCTCGCGAAACGGACGTCGCGGCGGCGCCGCGGCAACCGCGCACGGGAACGAGGAGGCGAGGAGGAGGAGGAGGAGGAGGACGAGGAGGAGGAGGAGGAGAAGGAGGAGGAGGAGGAGGAGGAGGAGGAGGAGGAGTGGCGAGTTACTGGCGGGGCGGTGCCGTCCGCGCCTGTGGGCCTCCTCAGAAGAGGCCCATGAAAAGGCCAAAGGAGTCGACCCAGCGCACGCTGCTCAGGACAACCGCGTGCCACTCCTCCCGCGGCCAGTCGCCCCCGCCCCGGCCCCTCGTCGCCGCCGCAGCGGCGGCGGAGGAGATCGGAGGCGGCCTCCATGGAGTCGGCGGCCATGAGCTCCTCGAGCACGCGGCCGACTCCACCAGGAGCAACAGCAGGCGCCGCACGGGCCGATGGGACCAGGGACGCCCCGGCGCTCCGCGCCTCGACGCCAAGCGAAGCTCCAGGCGACTCACGACTGGGGAGCGCCCCAGCGGCCGCGCCAGGCTGCGCAGCAGACGCCGCGGCCGGGGACGCGGGGCGCGACACCACCGTGTCCGCCCAGGCGTCGTCCTCTGGATCGCTGCCGCCGTCCACCCCCAGACCACCGCCCGCCAACAGCGCCGTCGAGCACCATGCTGGGCCCAGACCTGCGCTCCGCGAGCTCGGCGGCGCCGAGCGCGACGTCGCCTCCGCCGCGGCCCCTGGCCACCAGACAGAACATCCGCCGCGGGAGCGCGAGGCGGCACGCCTGGGCCGCCGTCGCCGCCCTCGCCACCACGACCTTCCGCCGCGGCGCGGGCAGCTCGAAACTCGGCCTCGAAGCGTCGCCGCCGCGGCACGCACGAGGCCTTCCGCGGAACGCAGGCGCGCGAGCCGCCGTCGCACGCCGCGCCAGGCCAGCTCCGCCACGCACCACCAGCGCGGCCCTAGTGGGCTGCAGCCAGCGCTGCGCGGCGATCCGTCGCCGCCGCCATCGGAGGCCCGCGGCGGGCCAGGGGCCCAGCGGCGACGAGCTGGAGAAGGAGGGGGGGGGAGGAGGAGGAGGAGGAGGAGGAGGAGGAGGAGGAGGAGGAGGAGGAGGAGGAGGAGGAGGAGGAGGACGACGAGGACGAGGAGGAGGACGAGGAGGAGGATTGGATTGGATTGGACACTTCGGGGGGACAAGGCTGAGCCTTCCAGCAACGAAGGTTAGAGGGATACCCTGCACCGCTCCGCGGCACAGGGCCCTCCCCCAACCAACATGCCAGAAACCACAACCTCCGAGCCAAGGGACGCCACGCGTGGTCTCAGCACAACGCCCAGGAGATGGCAAGCTCGAGGCCGTCGCCTCGACACGAACAGTAAGCTACACAAGCGACCGCTCCACATCATCATCGTCATCCACCTCTCGTCCTCCTGGCCTCCAACACCCAAATGCCTACGAGCGGAGGGGCGGAAGGGGCGAAGGAGGGAGGAGAATATGATCCGAAGGGGAGGGGAATAAGGGGAAAGACGCCTAAAAGGCGAAGCGCTGCCGCCTCACCTCGACCTTGCCCTTCCCCTCGCCCTTGCCCTTGCAATTGTTCAGCGCGGCCTGGCATTCCCTGCGCCGGGCCGCCCCGCCCTGGATGGCGAACCTGCGCATGCGCGCGCAGGCGCGGCAGTCAACGACGACTCCGCCGTCAATCCAGTCCTTGCCTTTACCCTTGCCCTTGTAGTTGTCCTTGCCCTCGAGGGGGGGAAGAGACCACGGGTCGGCGCCAGCAGCCCATGGATCAGGGCGAATACCGGCACGCACAGCCATATCACTGTTACTGTTCTTGCCCTTGCTCATGTCCGTATCGTCGTCCGTGCCTGTGACCTGCAAGGAACGAGAAGCCGGAAAAACCGAATGAGCAGAGACCTCACACGCAGGAACCCGAGGAGCAACTGGAGGGCCACTGTCGCCAGCAGCATCAGGAGCGCCGCCCTCGGCAACATGGTGTACCTCGGCGGGCGCAGCGGCATGCGGCTGCAGCGCGGCAGCCAGCGCCCCTGCGGGAGGAGGAGGAGGAGGAGGAGGAGGAGGTGGTGGAGGAGGAGGAGGAGGAGGAAGAGTAGAAGGAGGAGGAGGAGGAGGAGGAGGAAAACGAAGAGTACCCTGAGGTACTTGCGTTACGACTTTTTCGCACCGTGCGTTTTGGCTCGGTTTCGGGCCCCAGCACCTTCACATATCGATCCAGCTCGAAAAATGACGCAGAAAGATAGGGTCCGGGGCTCTGATCGTGTGTTTTTGCGGTTTGTTGCGTCGGATCTCAGAGGTGGAGGGGCGAGAGAGGATGGCGAGCTTGAGCTTCGGTATTCCCCTGGCGACTGGCGATGGCAACGACTGTGCGGCGTGTGCGGATGAAGTCGGGTCTGGGCCACAAGAGCACCCCTCAAAAACATGAGACCCTCCGTCGGCCAGAACAAACAGAAAATCCAAGGGTAGCATCCCCATGATGCACAAGAACATCCAACGAACACGAAGAACACTAGGGCACCCTCCCCGAATCAACCTCGATCATACACCTCGGTCCTACTGCACTGCAGCACAGGTGTTGAGAGACGGCGATTGTCCCAAAACTGCCCTGGCGCCCATTTTAGGGAAACTGGCTGGCTACGGCTGTGCACAATTGGTGGGTCCAACAGGGATGAGATAGACGAGGGCGTGGAGGAGCAGGAAACAGGGAGGACGAGTACCCCTCTCCGATGTGTCATGTCAGTGCGCCATCAGGCCCACGAGCGAGTCAGCAGACCCCTCAACTGTGTGTGGCGTCTGGCCAGAACTCGAGCTCGGGCCAACCCAACTTGCGGACACCCTCAGGGCCGCAACTCGGCTCCCAGCCCGAGGCCGAACGGAGTTGTGAGACGCAAAGAGACAAAGACTCAGAAGCAGACTGTGGAACTCCTCTGGGCCCAGGTCGGGCACACGAGCGGCAGAGGAGCAGGAAGGAAGGGGGGAGCGCGAGGGGGGCGGGCGGACGAGGCGCAGGGGGGGACCGCGGCGGCATGGCGCCAGCCCCTCGAGTGGCCAGGATGATCCAGATGAGCATCATGTTCTGGCTGATCAGCCTTTGGAGGGCCGGGGCCGGACAGGCGACACACACACACACACACTTTTGATCCGCGGGTCGAGAGCGCACCTCTTCCGGTCGAAGCTAAGCGGGCCGGGCGAAGCTTGAATTAACCAGAGAAGGGGGAGGAAAAGGGGGGGGCGCAGCCTCAGAGCGAGGCTGCGAGGAGGCAAAGCCTCGGAACCAGGCGGTGCCGAAGCCGACGAACTTGCAAAGGCGCGCCTTTTCCAGGAACCCGGTGGCGGGCGACACACTTTTTGATCCGCGGGTCGAGAGCGCACCTCTTCCGGTCGAAGCTAAGCGGGCCGCGCGGAGCTTGAATTAGGCGGAGGGAGGGGAGGGAGGGAGGAAGCGGCGGAGCCTCAGGGCGAGGCCGGGAGGAGGCATAGCCTCGGATACAGGCGGTCGCGACACACACACACACACACACACACACACACACACACACGCACACACGCACACACACACACAAACACACACACACACACACACCACACACGCACGCACGCACGCACGCACTCACGCACGCACGCACGCACGCACACATGCTCCGAGCCCCGGCCCGCCTCCCTCGTGAGGAGTCCCCCCTTCGTGGCGCCGTCGGCCCTGCTGGCGGGGCCGCCCGGGCGCCCCGCGCAGCCCAAGGTCCTCCGCGGGGTGTTGGCGGCAGAGCCTCCAGAGCTCCAACGGCTGCCAGAGTGGTGGATGGCTCTCCTGCTCCTCCTCCTCCTCCTCCTCCTCCTCCTCCTCCTCCTCCTCATCCTCCTCCTCCTCCTCTTCTGCTCCTCCTCCTCCTCCTCCTCCTCTTCCTGCTCCTCCTCCTCCTCCTCCTCCTCCTCCTCCTCCTCCTCCTCATCCTGCTCCGGCAGGTCCATCTGCATCAAAGGCCGTGCGCTCGCCGTGGAGGTCTGCACGCCTGGCGGTCCGCAGTCGGTGTCCCGGCAGCTGCGCCTCGGGAAGGAGAGCCGTGGTCGATGCGGCGCGCTCGCCTGGCGTCGCACTCTGTGGCCAGAGAGCTCGAGTCTCCGATAAGCTTAACGGGTGCCCAGGAGCGTCTACCCTTCAGACTCGAGCTCTCGCTTGGAGGGCCCTCGCATGTTCTGATCCTGAAGCTTGACTTCCAAGAGTCACACGAGTGGAGAGCGGTCCCAATTCAAGCTCGGGCTAATGTTCAAGAGTCTTGGAAGTTCAAGCGACTGAGCGAATTTGGGGCCGCCTTTGTTTCAAAGTAGAGTTAGCTCTTGTCCCAGACGTCCTCAAGCAGACGGCTGTAAGCTTGAAGCTGCCAGAGACCAGAAGGATGTAGGGCGGTTCATCTTCACAATCGCGGAATCCCTCTTGCGCAGCGCTGGTAAGGCTTCAGGCTGCACACAGGCAGTCCACCCAAGGAGCCCTGACTGGCCTCAACAGGCCCCCCCGAGCAGTCTGAAGCGGTCTCAACACCTCAACTCTGGGCCACTGAGCGCCCCAGGGGCGCCGCGCCGAAGGCAGCGCCAGGGTGTTGAGACCGCCCTGGACTGCTCGGGGGTGCTGTCGAGGCCTCTCGGGACTAGCCGAAGCCTTACTACCCAACGCAAGATTGTGATAGCAAATCGTGAATGCAAGTCGACCCCTCCCACTCCCACGGCACTTCGACCCCACTCGACCCAACATCGGCCTCTTCGTCGGCGCCCGCCGTGCACCCGATCGGGCGCCCACCGGGGCCAGAGGCGGTACTGGCAAGGTCGGCACCGAAGGCAGGGAGGGAGGAAGAAGAGAGGTAAGTCACGGGGCCCCAAGACGCCGCCAAGGAGCCCCAAGAGACCCCCAAGAGGCCCCCAAGAGGCTCCTAGGAGGCCCCAAAGCGGCCCCCAAGAGGCTTCAAAGAGGCCCCATAGAGCGCTCGAGGGCCGGCGGAATGAGCGAAGCGATTAAAGAGAGGTAAGCCACTCGGCCGTGGGGCTCTGGCTTCAACAGCACACTGCACGAGCACAGACCGTCGAAGAGCTCCACGCGGCTTTTCCTGGGATCGGCGCTCGAGGCGCCGCCAGGTGGGGGCCAGCGCCGACCCGAGAGAGATCCGAGGCACTCCGAAAGACTCCAGTCGGGGCGTTGACCTAAGGAACCCTAAATAAGGAACGAGGCCCCTTTTTTCCATAAGTTAAGCTTCGATTTCCCATCGAAAACCTAAGGAAAACCTGAGGCAAGCTGTGAAACACTTAAGGAACGCGGAGCCCCTCCCCAACGAAAAGGGTTCCTTCTCCAGGGCCCCGACTGTACTGAGTGCATGTCTGCCCTAATTCATCATTCGGCCGTCTCTACACTCGAACCTCTGGCGGGGCCACGCGAGCACCACCGCTCGAGCCCCCCAGGATCATGAGGGTGCGACTGAGATCAGAGGCCCCCAGCTTTCCCTACGAAGATCGCCGTGGCTGGGATGGATGCTCGCGCGTTTGTGCAAGAAGGGGACCTCGGACAGGCGAGCATAAATGCATTATCGGTGGTGCACGCTGGGGTTACTAAGGTCCTCGTCCCTTCCCGCCCTCCCCTCATCATTATGATTTCTATCCCCCCTGTTCTCCGACTCTTCCTCCTCTCCTCGTCATCCTCCTGCCGTCTCCCTCCTCATCCCTTCTGCCAGCCCTCGAACTCGCACACAAATAGATATACGTAGACATACCCATACATGTGTACATACATATACTTATGATATATGTATGCGTGTGTATATATAGCTGTGTGTAATCGGACGTACACGTAAAGTTGTGTATGCACGCATATGTACAATTATACCTACAAATATACATTCATACATACATACATACATACATACATACATGCATGCATGCATGCATGCATACATACATACATACATACATATATGCATACATACATACATACATGCATGCATATATACATACATGCACACATACATACATACATACATACATACATACATACATACCTGCATGTATACATACATACATACATACATACATGCATTCATTCATACATATATATACATATATACATACATACATACATACATGCATACATACATACATACATACATACATACGTACGTGCATACATACATACATACATACATACATGCATGCATCCATACATACATACAAACATACATACATACCTGTATATATATACACACATGCATACATACATACATACAGACATACAGACAGACATACATACATTCACACACATGCATACAAACATGCATACATACATACATACATACATGCATGCATGCATACATACACACACATACATACATACATACATACATGCATGCATGCATGCATGCATACATACATACATGCATACATATATACAATTATACACGCATGCATACATACATACATACATACATACATACATACATACATACAGACGTACGTACATACATACACACATACATACTTACAAACATACATACATACATCTATACGTACGTACACAACTTTATAAGTGACCCCCTGGGCAATACACCTAGTTCTCTATGGCAACCCACCTATACTTGAATCCTCCTCCAGCACCCTCTCCCGTAGACTCGTAGCCTCCTCTTCGTCGGCCCTTCCGTCAGAGGTGTAAGGCACACGTGGCTAACCTGCTCGTGTCCCGTTCCTCTGTGTCGTCTCATCATCATCAGCATCGCAAATTCTGCCCAGCCCATTGCCAGACTGGGAGTAGCAAATGCTAATACAGTCAACGCTCGGCATCCTGCGCGTCTAGTCTACTGAACCGAGTGAGGTGTCCTCCCGCGAGCGGCTACGCACAGGTCACGGGGGCAATCGGAAGAAGACCTGCACTGCTAACCCACAGGGACCTCCAGATTGGAATTTCAGCTAAGGAAGGAGGCGGAGGAAGGAGGAATCACCAATGGATTACGTGCCCCTTGCCCCTTCGGTAACTATCCGGCGCTGGCCGCAGCGCTGTGAGATAAGCGCCAGCACCTTCGATGAGTTCAAGAAGCGCCGTGGGAGGAGGATGAGGAAGAGGGTCAGCAGCAGCATGTCCGTTATCAACATCATCATCACCATCATCATCATCATCATCATCATCATCATCATCATCATCATCATCATCAGCATCATCATCACCATCACTATCACCATCACCATCACCATCATCCTTCTCCTCATCCTCATCATCAGCATCATCATCATAGTCAGCATCATCATCATCATCACCACCACCATCATCATCATCATCATCATCATCATCATCATCATCATCAGCATCATCATCACCATCACTATCACCATCACCATCACCATCATCCTTCTCCTCATCCTCATCATCAGCATCATCATCATAGTCAGCATCATCATCATCATCACCACCACCATCATCATCATCATCATCATCATCATCATCATCATCATCAGCATCATCATCACCATCACTATCACCATCACCATCACCATCATCCTTCTCCTCATCCTCATCATCAGCATCATCAT
>CAUYUJ010002557.1:27500-60000 GCA_963575745.1 Prorocentrum cordatum | reverse complement strand
CCGTTGGGAGCTCGTTCGGCCCCAAGACCGCCCAAAGACGGCCCAGCGAGCTCCAAAAGGCTCCCAAACCTCCTAAAGACGCCCCGGGAAGCTCCAAAAACCCATGAGAGACGCCAAAAGAGGCCTCCGGCGAGGCCCCGGAAAGGCCAAGAGCCGGAGCACTTTGAACAAGCATCAGAGACATCAGTATGACATCATCCTGTGGTGATGGGTCCTCGTTTTGAAGAGACGTCGCCCCGAGTTCCTCCTCCTTCCTCCTCCCGCCTCCCCTCCTCTCATCATCATCATCATCATCATCATCATCATCATCATCATCATCATCATCATCAGCAGCAGCAGCAGCAGCATCATCATCATCATCATCATCATCATCATCATCATCATCATCATCATCATCATCATCATCATCATCATCATCATCATCATCATCATCATCATCATCATCATCATCATCATCATCATCATCATCATCAGCATCGTCATCATCGTCGTCATCAGCATCATCAACATCAGCATCACCAACAACAACATCATCACACGTTTCGTTGCCCCATAGGGAGCTCCACCGAAGGTCCCCGTGGCGCGGTTGGCATGCATATCCCCCCCCCAGTACAGCGTTTCGTGGCCCCACGGGGAGCGCCACCGAAGATCCCCGTGGCGCAGTCCGCATGCGGTTCCCCCACCCAATACAGCGCGTCGTGGCCCCATAGGGGCTCCGCCGAAGGTCCCAGTGGCACAGTCCGCATGCGTCCCCGCCACTCATTTCGGCACACCGCTCACACGTTTCGTGGCCCCATAGGAGCTCCGCCGAAGGTCCCAGTCGCACAGTCCGCATGCGTCCCCGCCACTCATTTCGGCGTGGTCTAGAGCGGTTTCTCTTCCAACCCCTCCATCCTCCCTTTCGGGGATGGGCTAAGAACTGGTCCGTATTAGTATGCACCCCTTCCTCCTGGCGACCATCGGCCAACCAGGAACCATACTCAGCCCCCCCACCATCCCTGCTTATAAACAGTACAAGTCGCACTCTGCCTCCAGACTTGGAGCATGCGCAGCCACCCCGATGCTCCCCCCACCCCCCCGCACCACCCCTGTCAATAAACAATGCTACGCACACGTCGGGGCAACATATTGAGTCATGCCCGCGAGCACTTTGTGTTGTGTTTGGCAGGGACGGCGGGGGTGTCAGCATATTGCCTGCTGCCTCAGGGCTACCATCCCTAACAAAAAACAACACAACATGCGAATCGCGATTTAACATGGTTAATGCGCGGCTGCCCCGCGATCGCTGCCAAGTAGTTTTTGACAGGGACGGCCGGGGTGGTGGCGTATGGTCTGCTGTGCGCAAGCCCACCAGACACAATGATGGGCAGTGGCGTTCGACTAGGATGGTGGGGGCCGACATGTTTCCCGATGAGTGCTGTCACGTGCGCAGGCGCACCTGACGCACTCTGCACGTGCCCCGAATGTGGCGCACCTGGCGTTGCTGGAGTATGCGGCACAACTGGTGCACGCGGGGCACGTGGCGCATCTGGCGCACCAAGCGTGGCTGGCACGCTCGGGCCCCAGGGGTGCCTGGCCCGCGTGGCGCGCCTGGCACGCGTGGCGCACCTCACCCCAGCATCGCGCACATGGGGTCGGTGTTGGTTCCCAGTAGCTGCCCATCCAAAGACGACCGCTGAACATGTTCAGGCTCGGGTACTACTTATGTGCTGGGAGGGCGGGTGGGATTGAGCTAGACGACTTGCTATCTAGGGCGTGTCTTGATCCCTCCCCTTACCCCTCTTCCCTGGACCTGGAGGGGGAGGGGGGTCGCGAGGCGTTGGAGCGTCCAAGATGGCCCATGGTGGCTCCGAGGGGGCCTCAGAGAGCCCAGTATGACCTCCAAGATGGCCCACGATTGCCCAAGATGGCTCCAGATGGCTCCCAAGCTGCTCCAAGAGGCTCCAAGACCGACCCAATACGGCTCCGAATGGCCATGGAACATCCCCCGAGGCCGCCAGGAGACCCAAATCCTTCAAAAACCTAAGGAACATCAAGGATTTGTGCATTCTCGCCTTTTCGCTTCCGATGGCCTACCGAGGCCTCCAGACAACGTCAAGGGGGCTCGAGAGGGCCCCAAGAGAGGCCGAAGAGGGCCCTATGCGGCCCCAAGAGCGCCCAAGAGCGGCCCAAGAGCGCTCCAAGAGGGGTCCAAGAGGCGAGTCTAAGCACTTTAGAAGAGCAGAGCTAATTGGGTCCCCCCTTTTTTGATCGATCTCCTCCAAGATGGATCCAAGAGCGCTTCCAAGGCTTTCGGGAGCGCCCCAAAAGGGCTCCAAGAGGCGCCCAGGAGGCCCCAAGAGGCGCTCAAGAGGCCTCCAAGAGGCTCCCAAGAGACCCCCAAGAGGCCCCAAAAGGCTCCCCGAGGCACCCACGACGCTCTAAGCGGGCATCGTCTCTGGATGGGCTGGTGGGGGTTCTTTTTTTGGTTTTTTTGGTCGCAGCCGCAGGCGAGAGCGCAAGCGGCGAGTCGCAAGTCCGGGGCGCGGGCCTACTAATTAAAACAGGAGCAATCTGGAGCGGCGTAACCTAAACAACTAGCTGCCTAAGCGTCGCCTCAGGTAGGCTGCAAGCTGCACTGAGTGTGGATGCCAGGGCCAGGGGCTGGTGGGGTTTCGCGAAGCGTCAAGAATGAGTATAGTCGAAGTCCCCAGAAGTGTACCCTGGCACGATTTACGAACGTCGGGCCGCGACCGTCACGTTGATTCTGGATTGTCAGGATTTCCCTTCTGGCACGATCCTGGACTGCCAGGGCGCAAGAGTCATGTTGATCCGCGGCGCTGAAGACCCAGCAACAGTGTGTTGGCGCTTTTGAAGATTCTCAAACGGTTGCGTTCCCATGGTAGTCCGCTTCCTGCCATGAAAAACATTCGAGGGTCCTATGAGGAGGGATATGCGTGAAGGAGGGTTCCTTGCAACCTTGACGCGGTCTACACTAGTATCCCCCCTCTTCTTCCTCGTCATCCTCGCACGTAGCCCAGGAAAGTCCGAACGTCCTCACCGCTCTACCTCAGCCTGCTGCAGCATCTGAGCACGTGCAGCACGTGCCGAACAATCGAGAGACTGGGCAGGGCAGCGACGGTGTGCATTGTACATGCAATACGCTATAATCATACGCTGGCACGCCTCGTCATCCTCCTCCTCCCGCAGACAGCAGCAGCTCAGCATCAATCCCCAGGCCCCTCCCGGGGTCCGCACGCCCCCGCTTCCCGAGCGCTGCGCCCGGCCGTGGCGACGAGGGCCCCCCCCCGAAGGCCAACTGCCGGTTCCCCAGCTCGCCCTCCGCTGACCGTCCTCATCCAAGGGGCCAAGGACACACAAATAAATACACACAAATAAAAAGATTCCCCATATTTTCTCATATTTTCTGGGTTTTCGTCTTCCCGCACAATTCCCATATTTTCCCATATTTTCTTGGGGATCGACGATTAATTGTGTCTGTGTGTTTTTTCCCCTCCTGACTCGTCCTTGTCCTCATTCGTCCTTCTCCTCGTCCTCTGGACTTCTCCCACGGCGCGTTCGAGGCGCGTTCTTGCCAGGATGCCGGCGCGGATGCAGACGTGGCGGCGAGGGCGACGAGGGTTTCCCAAGAAGCGCAAAAAGGCGGAAACGAGGGGAGGCTGGCGGTATCCGCATCTTTTCCCCCCGTGATCTTGCCTCCTCACGGTCCTCCTTCGTCGCCGTCGTCCTGCCGCAGCCGCACTTTCCTCCATTCTCCTCCGCCCGCCTCCTTGCAAGCGCAGCCATGTTCGCGCCTCGCGCTGCACCCAGCCTGAAGCACGATTCACTTTGCGCTATCGCGCCGCCCCCACGGGGAGGAGGATGAGGGCGAGGGCACAGACATGCGACGTCCTGATGTTTTCAATCCACGGTCCCCAGAAGTCCTGACCCTTTTCTTTTCCTGGGGCCGATCGTCCTCCCGAGCCGTCCGTGGACGGCCCCAAAGCCCAGCAAGGGCCCCCAGAGGCCGAAGATAGCGAAAACTTTCCCATCCTGATCGTTCTGGCGGCGCGCAGAGGGGGATAGGGAGGGGGAAGGTGGAAGGCTTCTTAGAAGGAGGCTGCTTCTTAGAAGGCGCCGGCCTCACGTCTGCAGACAAGGCCAGCGCCTTCTAAGAAGCAGCCTCCTTCTAAGAACCCTTCCCCCCTCCCCCTACACGTCGTTCGTTTCTAATCGTGCACATTTCTAATTGCACTCGTTTCTAATTGTTCCTGGCCCCCTAGTGGCCAGGAAGAGGCCCAGGATAGAACAAGTAGAAATGAAAGGAAGGATCTTGGCCCCCAAAAAAATCGAAGAACTTTCGAATAATTAGGAATGAACAATGTGTACTCCAACGGACCCAGCCCTCCCCGATGTGGGCACCGCTGCAATGCCAGAAGGAGGCCCTGAGGTGGCAGCTGTCGGCGAATTTCTGGAGTACCCGTGGGTGCGCACAGCGGAGGCCAGTCCACAAAAAGCCTTCCACAAGAAACACCTAACCCTGAGACCCCAGGACGTCTATTGATTTCTGTTGGTGTGGGAACGCCGCGCCTTCCACAGCAAGACCGTCGAAACCCAAGAAACTCGGGGCACCCTGGAGACGAGCAGGGAGTTTCTTGGCATGGGTCTCCACTGTACCCGCTACGATGCCGCCGACTCCTCGCCGCCCGCCCCCGCCAGCGTCCTGGGGGCAGCACATGGGCGCCGGGGAGACACTGCAGCACACGCCGGGCTGCTGGCCCATGTACGCCTCGGCGCGCGCAGGAAACCGAGAGAGAGAGAGGGAACAAAAAACAACCCCCATTCTCATCCTGCTCCTGCTCCTGCCTCCTCCTCCTCCTCCTCCCCCTCCTCCTCCTCCTCCTCCTCCCTCCTCCTCCTCCTCCTCCTCATCATCATCATCATCATCATCATCATCATCATCATCATCATCATCATCATCATCATCATCATCTCATCATCATCATCATCATCATCATCATCATCATCATATCAATCCTCCCTCTTCCTCCTCCTCCTCCTCCTCCTCTCCCTCCCTCCTCCTCCCTCCTCCTCCCCTCCCCCTCCCTCCTCCCGCTCCTTCCCTCCTCCTCCTCCTCCTCCTCCTCCTCCTCCTCCTCCTCCTCCTCCTCCTCCCTCCTCCCCCTCCTCCTCCTCCTCCTCCTCCTCCTCCTCCTCCTCCTCTCCTCCTCCTCCCTTTCTTCTCTCCCTCCCCCCTCCTCCTCCCTCCCTCCCCTCCTCCTCCTCCTCCCTCCTCCTCCTCCTCCTCCTCCTCCGCCGCCTCCGCCTCCTCCTCCTCCTCCTCCTCCTCCTCTTCCTCCTCCTCTGTCCCCGCTCATCCTCCTCCTCCTCCCTCCTCCTCGTCGATCCCCGTCACCCTTCTCCATCCCTCTGTCGGAGAACCGTAAGACTCGGGGACTCGGATTAGCCTGACGGGGCCATCGGGAAAATGACGAGACCCAGCCTGAGATGTTATGACGCGAGCTCCCGCTGAAGACGTCCCACGAAAACTGAACTGTCAAAATCCCGGACGCGCTCGTCAAAAAGCGTCGGCAAACCCGAGTTCGGGCGTGCTCGAGTCTTACGCTCCCCCGTAGAGACACAAGAGAAGGGCGGCGCCAAGGGTAGAAAAAGGGCAAACAGTCAGGACCACAAACTTTCCACGGTCCGCGCGGAGCTCCGACAGTTTATGCTCATGCTGAGAGCGGAGAAGGGCGGCGCCTGGGCACCGAGACCCTGGCGCGGCACTGTTCGACAACGGGCGACTCTGCCCGTGCTTCGGGGCCTGAGGCCCTCACAGATCGATCTGGCCCCCAAAAACGGTGCAGGCATTGCGGTCTAGTAGTTGTGTTGCCTCTTCGGGGGACCTTGTCTGTCCCATCGCGCAGCGACCCACATCGAATCAATGACGACCGCGTCGAATCCGTATCGATTCCGTGTCGAATCCGTGCCGAACCCACGCCGAATCCGCGTCGAACCCACAGGCAACGTCCCCCGAAGCAACGTAAGTCCAGAGGCGGTGGGCCTGAAGAGGCTCCACGGGGCGGCGCAGCGTGCGACACGCGTCGTCACCAGCTGCAGGGCCCGAGGGCGCCCAACCAAAGGCCACAAGCACGTCTGGGCTGGTCCGTGCCGCTCGCGACCAGCGCGCAGTGCTCGTGGGACGGATTGGATGAAGAAAGCATATCATTATCATTATCAGCAGCAGCATCATCATCGTCATCGTCATCGTCATCGTCATCGTCATCGTCATCATCATCATCATCATCATCATCATCATCATCATCATCATCATCATCATCATCATCATCATCATCCTCATCCTCATCCTCATCCTCATCATCATCATCATCATCATCATCATCATCATCATCATCATCATCATCATCATCATCACCCTCACCATCACCATCATCATCATCATCATCATCATCATCATCATCATCAGCATCATCATCGTCAACATCATCACCATGATTGCCACCATCCCGATTAGCATTACCATCACCGTCACCATCATCATCAACACCACCACCCGCATCACCATCGCCATCACTATTACCATCACCATCACCACCATCATCATCATCATCATCAACAACATCGTCATCATCATCCTCATCGACAACCTCATCATCGTCATCATCATCGTCATCATCGCCGTCGCCATCATCACAGCCACCATCATCATCATCATCATCAGCATCATCATCATCATCATCATCATCATCATCATCATCATCATCATCATCATCATCATCATCAAAATCACCATCATCCTCACCATCACAATCACCATCAACGTCGTCGGTGTCGTCGTGTTCACCATGATCGCAATAGTAGTTATCATGATCATCACCATCACCATCATCAGCAGCATCGTCATTGTCATCGTCATCATCATCAGTATCACCATCGTCATAATGGTCATTATCAACATCGTCATCATCATCATCAGCAGCAGCAGCATCATCATCGTCAGCGGCAGCATCAGCATCAGCAGCAGCATCGTCATCATCAGAATCATCATCGTCGTCATCATCAGCGTCATCAGCATCGTCATCATCGCCATCGTCATCGTCACCATCAGCAGCATCATCATCAGCAACACCAACATCGTCATCCACATCATCGTTACTATCATCACCATCATCCTTACGACCGTCATCATCGTCGTCGTTGTCGTCATGATCATCGCCTTCATCGTCATCATCAGCACCATCATGTTCATCATCATCATCACCATCATCATCATCATCACCACCATCACCACCACCACCATCACCATCATCATCCGCATCATCATCAGCAGCAGCAGCATCATCGTCATCGTCATCGTCATCGTAAGGGGTCTGGTTTCGGGCCCTCAGACGGGCTTGTCCCCACGAGGTGGTCGAGAGGTCCTGGGGGCACGCTCTGCAAGCAGGCACGACGTCGAAGTCTGGGCCCGATGGCCGAACCCCACCAGCCGTCGGGGTGCAGGTGGTCTCATGGAGTCTATCCCGTCTCTTCCAAAAACCCCGCCTGCTTCCCCTTCGGGGAAGGCGCTTTACCCCTCCTCTGACCCTCTGCCGGGGGGGGTCTGGACGGGTCCTGGACGGAGGGATTGGAGCGCCCAGGATGGCTTCCAAGAGGGCCTCTGATGTTCCATGGTGGCCTCCCAGATGGGCCACGATAACCGAGGAGGGTTCAGGATGGCCTCCGTCATGCCTCCAGGAGGCCCCCAAGAAAGCCACAAGATGGTTCAACCCAACCATATGCAATTGTGAATGCCGAATATGTGGGTATCGTCGTCCGTGGAGCTCCAACTGGGGCCACGAAACGCTGTACTGGGCGGGGGAACCGCACGCGGACTGCGCCAGAAGGCCCTTCGGTGGAGCTCCCTGTGGGGCCACAAAGCGCTGTACTGGGCGGGGGACCGCATGCGAACTGCGCCACTGGGACCTTTGGTGGAGCTCCTCCCTATGGGACAACGAAGCGCTGTACTGGGTGGGGGAACCGCATGCGAGCTGTGCCACTGGAACCGTCGGTGGAGCTCCCTCCGGGGCGACGAAATGCTGTACTGGGTGGGGGAGGCGCATGCGAACTGCGGAGGAGAGAGGAGGGGGAGGAGGAAGGAGGAGTGAATGAGAAACGCGGGGCGCTGTCTCTTCAAAATGAGGACCCAACACCACAGGGTGGTTGGGACTTATGGAAGATCGATGTGTCTTTGCTATCTCGCCCTTTCGCTTCAGATCGGCTTCTCTGAGTTCTCAATATGGCCCCAGCGGGGCCCAAGAGAGCTCCCAGAGAGGCTCAACAGGCCGCGAAAACACTCCCGAGAGCGCACAAGAGCGCCCCAAGAGAGCCCCAGCAGGCGAAGGCGACGTTGATGGCCCCAGGAGGGGGAAGGGAAATCGAGGACCCCTCATCCGATGATCAACGACCTCCAAGATGGGCCCGCGAGGTCCTCCATGGCTCCAAAAAAAACCCAAGAGGGCTCCAAGAGGACCCCCAGACCACCAAAAAGAGCCACAAGAGGGCCCCAATACCCTCCAAATACCAAAGAGAGGGCCCCAAGAGGGCCGCGAGGAAGCTCCAAGAGGACCCCAAGAGAGATTCCAGACCACCCCGACATGACTGCCAGAGTCTTCGTATGCTTGTACACTGTCCTGATTACGGCAACGCGCCTGGGCATTCTTTCTGGATGGGCTGAGTCGCCAGCCCTCGAAGTTCCGACCCCACCCCCGGGATACATGAGTACCCTGTTTTTTGTTGACGCCACTGGGGGCCCGAAGACTGCCTCCAGACGCGGGAAACTGCAGAAAACCTTGACGTTTGCTGGGCGGCGGCAACGGCGACCGCGGCGACGACGAGGACATAGACCCAGACGGCCTCCATGAGCCTCTGGAGCTCTCTCCAAAAGTCCCAGGAGGTCCCCAGCATGCGTCTGGCACCGCAGCGCGAAACGGACTGCCACCATGGCAAGCCGAGAGCGCTGCACTGAGCCAGCCTCGCATGGGCGAGCCCACGCAGTAATCTGGGCTCGCCGTTGACGACGCAGCAGTACACTCATACTTCCAAGCATTCCTCGCTGCCAACAGCTGCCGAAAAAAATGCCTTTTTCTGAAGAATGGCGGTCATAGTTACGTCCAGGATGTATGGCGCAGCAAGGGCTCCTCCTCCTCTCTACACCTGTTACTCTGTCCCTACTCCTTGTTCGTCTAGAGTCTATCCAACACATCCCGCTCCTCCTCCCTCCCTCCCTCTCCTCCCTTCCTCCGCCTCCTCCTTCTCTTCCTCCTCCTCTTCCTCCTCATCGTCCTCCTCCGCCTCCTCCTCCAGCGTCCTCCTCCTCATCCTCCTCCTCCTGCTCCTCCTGCCTCCTCCTCCTCCTCCTCCTCCTCCTCCTCCTCCTCCTCCTCCTCCTCCTCCTCCTCCTCCTCCTCCTCCTCTTCCTCCTCCTCCACCTCCTCCTCCGCTTCCCTCGAGTCCTCCCTCGCATTCGTCCCCCTTCAATGGAAACAACTCCTCCCTTCGGGCGGGTTCCAGGGGGGGTGACCTAAATGGGGGGTGAAGAGAAGGGCCCTGAAGGGGCTCTTCACCCTTTCGGAGCCCCATGCCCCGAAAGGGGCCCCAAAGTGTCCTTTTAGGGCCAATTTTCTCCACCCCCGGTTGAGGTCACCCCCCGTTACCACCGCCCCGATCCCTGCCGCGCCCCCAGTCGTGTGGGCATTGCGCCTGAGACGTCCCTACCAATTATGATCTTGAAGCTTGAGATCTGCAACAGCTTCGAGCATGGCATGGAAGGCGCTGCTTTCTGAAAGTGTTGTGTTTGCCTTCGCGCGGCGCGCATTCGTCGCAGCGGCTTGCATTAGGTCGGGCATGTCCCCCTGCAGGTCGATAGTGGAAGAAAAACAACACACAGTTCACAAATGCTCAACCATACTCAACAAAACGATCGCAAAACATCGTCCCCAGACCATGTTCTGACTGGTTTTGAAGATCCCCCCTGTGGAGGGACAGGCCCGACTGAAGGCCTGCAGCGGCTCCAGGTATGGCAGGGGGTGGTTGTCAAAGTGCTGCTCTCGGGCCGGGCGAAAGGGGGGGATCGCAAAGGGGGGGGGAGAATCAACTCACGTAGCTGATTTTCCCGGCGCCTCCGGGCGCCAGAGGCGCCCATGTATCGAAGAACGGGCCCCTCCGTGGGGCTGAAACCAGCTGCACGCAGCAGATTCCTTAACTCGGCGGCGAGCGAGGGGGGGAAGTGAGAAGGGGCGGGCCTTCTCAGAAGGCTCGGACGTCCCCTGGACTCCTGAGAAGCTTTCTGAGCCTTCCCCGAAGACAAACAAAAACCTCTCAGAGGGCGCGAGGGCTCCTGAGAAGTCCCGCCGCCTTCTGAGGAGGCCTTCTTCTCCTCGCTTCCCCCCCCTCTCTCGCCGTCGGGCAATGCGGGACGGGAAAATGACCACATCCACTGCTTCTTGTTTGCGCCGCCTTCCAGCCGGGCCGAAAAAGAAGCAGTGGTTGTGGTCATTTCCCTGGTGCCAAGCTCAACGAAAATGACCACAACCACTGCTTTGTTTCTGCGGGCTGGAAGGCGGCAGCAAAAGAAAAGCGGTGGCTGTAGTCGTGTTCACGTCCCGTAGATCTGGGACGAAGAGTAAAGATAGCGGAACAAGCATCAAGCAATACTACAACAACTTGGCCTGACGGAGGACCCAACCAGAAGCAAGCGTGGATGCCGCGTTCTGGGTCCATCGTTCGACGGGCCTCCCTACGGGGCCACGAACCGTGTGAGGGGTGTGCCCGAATGGGCTGGGAACCGCACGCGAAGTTTGCCACTGAGGCCTTCGGCGGAGCTCCCTGTGGGGCCACGAACCTTGTGAGGGGTGTGCCGAAATGGGCGGGGAACCGCATGCGAACTTTGCCTCTGAGGCCTTCGGCGGAGCTCCCTGTGGGGCCACGAACCGTCTGACGGGTGTGTCCGAAATGGGCTGGGAACCGCACGCGACTTTTGCCACTGGGGCCTTCGGCGGAGCTCCCTGTGGGGCCACGAACCGTCTGACGGGTGTGCCGAAATGGGCAGGGGACCGCATGCGAACTTTGCCACTGAGGCCTTCGGCGGAGCTCCCTATGGGACAACGAACACTGTGATGGGTGTGCCGAAATGGGCTGGGAACCACACGCGACTTTTGCCACTGAGGCCTTCGGCGGAGCTCCCTGTGGGGCCGCGAACAGTGTGATGGGTGTGCCGAAAAGGGCAGGGGACCGCACGCGAACTTTGCCACTGAGGCCTTCGGTGGAGTTCCCTGTGGGGCCACGGGAGGAAGAGGAGGAGGAAGAGGAAGAGGAGGAGAAGGAAGAGGAGAAGGAGGGAGGGGGCAGCAGGAGGGGGGCAGCGGGAGGAGTGAACGCGGGTGCTGTCTCTTCGCAACGAGGACCCAACATGAGGGGATGGTCGAGGAAATTTATATATATATATGTATATCTATATATATAATAATATATATATATATAAAAAAAAAAAAAAAAAAAAAAAAAAAAAAAAAAAAAAAAAAAAAAAAAAAAAAAAAAAAAAAAAAAAAAAAAAAAACGTCCCAAAACTATGTTTTGACTATTTTTGAATATTCCTCCTGTAGAGGGACACGTCCGATTTAAGATCGGGCGCGAATTACAATGGAGCCCAGTCCACGAGAAACCTCCCACAAGAAGCCCAACCCTGAGACCCCAGGACGGCCATTGATTTTCGGTATGGGAACGTCACGCTTCCCGTGGCAAAAATCATCGGAATCCAAGAAATCCCAGGGCACCCTGGAGGCGAGCAGGATGTCTCTTGGCAGGGGTCTTCACTGCAATGGGGGGCGATGCACGGGGGTGGGAGAAAGGCGCCCTGGTCGGGCCCGAAAGGCCCTCCTGGGGGGCCCGAAAGGGTCCCTTTAGGGGCACTGACGGGCCCGGTTTCTGCAGCCCTCGCAGCCCCCCTCGAATAATGAAAAAATCATGACGGGAGGTTTTTCCTGACTTTTGGCCTCTGGGGGCCCTCACCGGCCCTCGGGACCGTCCCAAAACGACTCAGGATGCAACACCGGTCCCAGGGAATGGGTCGAGATCTCTTGGGGTCGACGGCTTGAAAAAGTCATGACGCCGGGGGTCTGGGCTCGCAGCCCCCCGGATTCAGCGGCCCCCCGCTGCCGTCGGACGCGTGATCGGACAGGAGGCGCGGGAGGACGCGAGACCCCTCCGAGGGCCACGCCGCCACAGGAGCGTGGGAGGCCTGGAACTGGGACCAACCCCAACACAGGGGGGTGCCTCCACGGGGGGAAGATGATCCTAGATTTCGGCGCTGGTGGCAAAAGTTCGCCCACCTTGGAGGCCAGAATATTACCGCCATCACCGAGATCGGGATCGTCTTCCCTCGGTGGATTTGTGTTGGTGTCAACCTCTGGGCCTGCGAGCGTGGGAGAGGCACGGGTCGAGGGACGCGGGGCGCAGGGGCGCCCTTGCTCTGGCATGGGCCGACCTGCCGAGCAGGGCCGACTGGGAGAAGCGCCTCGAGGTGCGGGGCCCCCGGGCACGGGAAACCTCGGGGGGTACCCCTCCGATGCTGGGGTGGCCCGTCGCCCTCGTGGCAGTCTGTGGAAGGCTGCGAACAGCTGCAACATGTGGCTCCCTCGCCTGGGGAAGAAGAAGAAGAAGAAGAAGAAGAAACAACAACAACAACAACAACAACAACAACAACAACAACAACAACAACAACAACAACAACAACACCAACAACAACAACAACAAGAACAAGAACAATAACAATAACAACAACAACAACAACAACAACAACAACAACAACAACAACAACAACAACAACAACAACAACAACAACAACGCCGTAAACGTAGACTTTCGGCGCTCCGCGCGGATTTCTTGGGTCTCTGCTGGACCCCACTCCCTGGCGCGCGGAGCGCGCCAGGGGCGGTGCCGGAGGCGCCGCCAGGGGAGGGCCCAGCGCGGATCCGAGAAATCAGCGCGGAGCGCAAAAAACAAAAAAAAAAAAAAAAAAAAAAAAAAACTATGGCGTTTTCTCTTCCTCGAGCCTTGCTACCGCGCGCGCTCGCCTGATTTCAAAGATGGGGGGCGGCTCCTTTTCAAAAGAGGTGCTCCCGCCTGGGCGCCGCGCACATCCTCCCCAGACCGTTGCAGAACACGCGCTGGTTGAGCGCAGGCCGCTGTGTTCAAAGTGTGGCTCTTTCGCCTCATCGCCGCGCACACGCGTCCTAAAACGTTTGCAGCGGATTCAGGGAAGGGAGGTTGGTCGGTGTTTTTTTCAGATTGGCGCTCTGGCCTTAGCGCTGCGCACCTTCGTTCTGCACCTTCGTTCTAACATGCTGGAATCGCGTGGAAGGTGGAGGGCGGTTCCTTTCCAGAGTTGCGTTCTCGTCCCAACGCCGCGCACACTCGCCTCAACATTTTTGCCACAACTACAAGGCGATGGCAACGGTGCTTGAAACAAATAGGGCTCTCGCATCAGCGCCGCACACAATTGTCTTTTGAGATGAATGTTTAGAAGGGTGGGAGGTGTTCCTGAAGAGGCCCTCGCCGCAGACCTCGCCAATGCGAAACACCCGGAGCTTCAATACATGCAGCAATGCACGGATCCAGCCAACATGGGGGTACTCTTCGAGACGTCTTCGAAATTCACAAGAGTGAACTTGTACGGCAATTACACGGGTTGATGGTGGTCCTTCTTCGGAATGGGGGCATCGCTGGGGAACTCGCTGAACTGTACGATCAAAGTTACGCACTCCTTACTACGCACAAGAAGGGTGCAACCGAGTTCGTCTTTGAAGCGGCGCCCTCCCAAAAAAAAAACATCCTACGGCGCTGTTGGCCTTCAAGGGGGAGCGCTTCTTGTATTGAAAAAACTTGTAGCACGCAGGAAAGGACTTGGGACGGGAGGGAGTATTACAGCATCGCTGACGCATCTTGGTATCACCGCCTCCACCTCTGCCTCCGCCTCTGCCTCCTCCACTTCCTCTCACCCTCCTCCTCGCCCCCTCCTCCTCATCCTCACCACCATCATCATCATCATCATCATCATCACCATCATCAGCTTCATCATCATCATCGTCATCATCATCATCATCATCAATCATCATCATCAATCATCATCATCATCAACATCAACATCATCATCATCATCATAATCAGAACCAGCAACATCATCTTCATCATCATGATCATCATCACCTCATCATCATCCTCATCATCATCATCATCATCATCATCATCATCATCATCATCATCATCATCATCATCATCATCATCGTCAGCATTAACATCATTATCATCATCACCATCGTCATCATCATCGTACTAATCAGCATCATCATCAGCAGCAGCAGCATCATCATCGTCATCATCATGGTCATCATCATCATCAACATCCTCATCAGCATCATCATCATCCTTTCCATTCACCGCCCCTCCCCCTCCCCCTCAGACTGTTTTCAGGCCCCTCGGCGCTGGACGCCCCTCCCTGGCGCGCGGAGCGGGCCCAGGGGCGGCGCCTGAGGCTCCGCCAACGGGGGGTCCAACGCCGATCCGGGACATCCGCGTGGAACTCCGAAGATTCGGGCTGATGTACACGTCGTTCGTTTCTAATCGGGCTCATGTCTACTTGTGCTCGTTTCCAATTGCTCCCGGCCCCCTGGTGGCCAGGAAGAGGCCCGGGATGGGACACTTAGAACCGAGAGGATCCTGGCCCAAACAACAGTCAAAGCACTCTCGCAGACTTAGAAACGAACAATGTGTAGCTGTGTTTATTCTTCGATGCAGTCAGATTGTTGCCAGGCGGGGACAGGCAGGCGCAGGATGCAGATGCGAGCCTCGACGGTCTGGGGGGGGCGTTGGTGCGTCCCCGGGTGCCCCCGTGGCCACGGCCGGGCTCTCCCCACGAGCTCGTGGCGGAACGCACCCCCTGGAGAGGTCCAGGGGTCGACATTGAACCCCCGAGGGAGGAGGGGGAGGGAGACCCAGGACGAGGGGGGAGGGATGCTGAGCCCAGGGACGGTGTTTATTCTTCGATGCAGTCAGAATGAGAAGCGAAAGCGCCGTTCTGGCCACGGCGGGCTCAGGCCACTGGCAGGCTCCTCGACACACATCCGAGGAGCGGCCCGAAGACGCGAGACCCTCCAGAGCTGCTCCTCCTCCTCTCCTCCTCCTCCCTCGATTCTCCTCTCCTCCGATTCTCCTCCTCGCCTCCTCCTCCTCCTCCTCCTCCTCCTCCTCCTCCTCCTCCTCCTCCTCCTCCTCCCCTCCTCCTCAATTATCCTCCTCCTCCTCCTCCTCCTCCTCCCCCTCCTCCTCCTCCTCCTCCTCCCTCCTCCTCCTCCTCCTCCGTCCATTATCCTCCTCCTCCTCTCCTCCTCCTCCTCCTCCTCCTCCTCCTACCTCCTCCCCTCCTCCTCCTCCTCCCTCCTCCTCCTCCTCTCCTCCTCCTCCTCTCCTCCTCCTCCTCCGCCATCCTCCTCCTCCTCCTCCTCCCTCCTCCTCCTCCCTCCTCCTCCGCCTCCTACTCCTCCTCCTCCTCCTCCTCCTCCTGCCTCCTACTCCTCCTCCTCCTCCTCCTCTCCTCTTCTCCTCCTCCTCCTCCTCCTCCTCCTCCTCCTCCTCCTCCTCCTCTCCTCCTCCTCCTCCCCTCCCCTCCTCCTCCTCCTCCTCCTCCTCCTCCTCCTCCTCCTCCTCCTCCTCCTCCTCCTCCTCCTCCTCCTCCTCCTCCTCCTCCTCCTCCTCCTCCTCCTCCTCCTCCTCCTCCTCCTCCTCCTTCCTCCTACTCCTCCTCCTCCTCATCCTCCTACCTCCTCCATTATCCCTCTCCTCCTCCTCCTCCTCGTTCCTCCCCTCCGCCTCCTCCTCCTCCTCCCCTCCTCCTCCTCCTCCTCCTCCTCCTTATCCTCCTCCTCTCCTCCTCCTCCTCCTCCTCCTCCTCCGCCCCCTCCTCCTCCTCCTCCTCCTCCCCTCCTCCTCTTCCTCCTCTCCTCCTCCTCCTCCTCTCCTCCATCTCCCTACTCCTCCTCCTCCATCCTCCTCCTCCTCCTCCTCCTCCTCCTCCTCCTCCTCCTCCTCCTCCTCCTCCCTCCTCCTCCTCCTCCTCCTCCTCCTCCTCCTCTCTACCTCTCTCCTCTCCTCCTCCTCCTCCTCCTCCTCTCCTCCTCCTCCTCCTCCTCCTCCTCCTCCTCCTCCTCCTCCTCCTCCTAGGAGGGGCTCGGGCTCCGGCTGAACCCAAGGCGGCCCTTTCCTATACGACCACCCGTAGTGAGGGATGGAAAAAAAGGCCCGATCCTGGGTTACAAGTGCGTGATCTGTAAACCTCCTGGGAACTCTCAAAGCCTAGAGAGCCCGCAGGGCGCCGCACATCACGCAGGGTTTGCCCTGTCAGCCCACAGGAGGTTCAGCGCACAGCGCCTCGTAAACCAGGGTGGGGGCGTTTTTGCGCCCTTGATGTAAGGTGATAAGAAGGCTCGGGGGGAGGAAGCAACGTCTCACCCAATCGATCGCACTGCCGATCTCACGATCGATCTCACTACCGTTACCAAATTCGATAGCAGCATCGCTCTCACTCTCGATCTCACGATCGATCTCACTATCGGCCTCACTACTACCGATGCCAGTATCGATGTCACTATCGATCTCACTTCGATCTCGATAGCACGATTGGTCGCACCATCGATCTCACTATCGATCTCACTATCGATCTGACTCGAGCGATCACACTATCCATATCACTATCGACTTCATGATCGATCTCACGATCAATCCCATAACCGATCTCCATATCACTCTCGCTATCGATCACACGATCGATATCACTATTATGTTGTATGGATATCAGAATCGATCTCCGTATCCCTCTCTATCGATCTCACTATCGATTTCACTATCGATCGCAGTATCGATCTTACAATCAACCTCACTATCAATATCACTATCGATCTTACGACCGATCCTGCGATCAATATCAGAATCGTTCTCACTATCGGTCTCACTATCGAACTCACTATCAAGCTCACGATCGATCTCATAATCGGTCTCAGTATGGATCCCACTATCGGTCTCACTACAGACCTTACTATCGATCTTACTACGGGACACCGATGGGACACCAGCGGGACACCCGCGGGACACCCCGGGCCACTGACGGACCACCGGGGGCTGGCAGTCTCTTGGCCCGGCGGCGCCCTGGCCAGAGAACGGTTCGTTCCTCCCGCCGATCCACGCAGCTTCGCCTCGCCCGCATGCACGGCCCGACCACGAAACCGAAACCGACTTCCCAGCGGGGGGCTCTCTGTTTCACTGCGATCACACCCCTTAGTGGGCCCTGGAAACGACAGGGCCATTTTTTTACCGGTTCCGTTTTGCCTTGTTTTCCGGGAGCGGCCAAGAGGGGGGTCCAAGAGGGGGGGGGCAAATCATGACCGGCGGCATGTGCGCGGCCCAGCGGGGGGGCCAGGGACGTAATAAAATAAGAAGAGGCGCCATGAAATCTGGGGAAATATCATGGCCCCCGCCATGATATCCACCCCCCCCTAATCATCACCCCCCTCTTTTCCGCCCCCGATTTTTGCCGGTTCCGACGCCGTTTGTTTACCGGTTCCGTCGCCGTTTTTTGACCGGTTCCGGCTCTGGTTCCAATCCTGGAGCCGTTTTTGTTGCCGTTTCCGGTCGCCGTTTTTTTGCCGTTTCCATTTCCAATGGACATTTTTTGGAAACGGTGAAAAAACGGCCCTGCCGTTTCCGGGGCCCACAAAGTCTCACCCCCTCATCTCCGATTCCAGCGTCTCGACTGCCGTTGCTTGCCAACAAGGGGCCGAGGGGAGGTCCAACCCCCCTCCGCCAGGACCCCGCCTGCCCGCACTGCCCCGTCGTGCAGCAGGACTGGCAGCCCGGAGAGGCCGCGCCGAAGGTCTCCATGCCGCCGACCTGAGGCGCCCGCGCGCCGCGTGCAACCGGAGCAGGTGATTACCGCGTGGTCGCGTCGTGTCGACCCCAGCGTCAGCTCCTGACGCCGCGGGGATCGTTCAGCCTGGAACGATCGGCCGCTTCCGAAACGTCAGATCGTTCAACATAGACCGGCTGTGGGTCGCCTGCGGCGTTCAGAATCGAACGCCGGCGGCGGGGTCGCCGCCAATCGACACGACGCGAACCTGCCGTACGAAGGAGCATCATACGAAAACGTGAGCTCCTCCGCAAGCAAAAAAGACCCGAAAACATAGGTCATCGAGGGCTCCCCGAGGAGCCGTCCGACCTTGACTGCCATGCCTATCGAGGAAGCCATGGTCATCACGGAAAGGCACGGCCTGAAACCCCAACCTTACAGGAACGAACGAAGACAGCTGTCAAACAGAAGGACCTCCGAGACAAACCAAGAACCACACACGCAACAACTAAAGGACACTCGAGGTGTGCCCTCCGCCAACCGAGCATGTCCCCACGCCTCGCGCCGACCGCACACTCTGGGAGGGAGGGCACCCAAGCCCGCACAGAACGTTGGCCACCGATCTGTCCGCGAGGAGGCGAAGACCACGCCAGCGCCCGAGATGGAGCTGCTGTGAGCATCCCGGACATCTGTCGTCGCTCCCGAAACGGTGCGGCGACAGGCCGTGCGGTGACCTCGAAACCCCCCAAGACCTCACCGCACGGCCCGTCACCGCACGGCCTTGGGACCCCGGAGGCCCCCGCCGCCCGAGACATCCTCGGAGAACGACCCGAGTCCCAAAACCGTGCGGTGACCCCGAATCCCCACCGACTCACCGCACGGCGTGGCCACCACCCCCTCGGGGGCTCCCCCCCTGTGGTCCACCGGTGGGCCCCGGAAGCCTCGGCCCCGGCTCGCGCCTTAACGGCCCCCGGGGGGCCCAGGCGCGAGCCTCCGCGACGCCGAAGAGCCGCTGCCAGGCGTCGGGGAAGACGCGGAGGGGGGGGGGGGGAACCTCCAGCGGGGAGCGGCTGGAGCGACGGAGCGCGCGGAGCGCGCCCCGAGCAGGGGGACATCTGCGAGGGGGGAGCGCAGGAGGGCGAGCGCGCAGAGGAGGGGCGGGGGGAGCGCTCTCCGAGCGGACCCCTCCTCGGCACGGGGGGCCCCCGGGCGGGCGACGCCCTTGCACGCCTGGGGCCCGCGGAGCCGTCTCTGCTTGCACGTCACGGGGCCCCCCGCCCCGACCCTCGCCCTCTGCGAAGCCGTCTCTGCCCTCGGTCCCGGAGCCTGGCGAGGGGCCCCCAGGAGGCCCGAAGCAGCCACGACAGCCCGTCCTGTTCTTGCTCGCGCCGCGAGCGTGCCCGGGGGAGGAGGCTGGAGGGAGAGCGCCGCACGCGGCTCGAGGAGGAGCACGCCAGGTGCCAGAACAACAGTGAAGGGGCGGCCCTGGGACACACAAGTGCACAGACACAAACAACCGGACTCCCCCATACTTTCCAGTATTTTCTGAGCTTTTTTGCCTCCCCCCCGACTTCCCATGGTTTCCTATATCTTCTTTGGAATCGACGATGAATTGTGTCTGCGTGTGTGTTTTCCCCCCCTCCGGCTCCCGTCCAAGGCGTACCTTTTCCTGCGCAAATTCTTCGGCACCGCCTGCACCCCGCGCCCTCCGGCCGCCTGAGGCCCCGCCCGCCCGCGCCCTGTCTCCCTGAGTACTGCTGTGCGCGCCCCGCCTAGCTCTTAACCGGATGAGGCCCGCTCTCGAACCGCAGACCAAAAAAGTTGTTTCCCCCCGGAGGAAGATTTTTTCTGATTTTTTTTTTTTTTTTTTTTTAAAAAAAAAAAAAAAAAAAAAAAAAAAAAAAAAAAAAAAAAAAAAAAAAAAAAAAAAAAAAAAAAAAAAAAAAAAAAAAAAAAAAAAAAAAACGGCCGATCGGATGTCGGGGGCCGAGCGCGGCGGCAGCGGGGGCGGGCCCCGGCAGGGGCCGGCCCCGCACGGGGAGGCCGGCGAGAGGGAGGCACCCGAGCCGCTGCCGGGCGTGGGCCCCCAAAGGGAGGGAGGAGGCCCAGGCACGGAGGCACGGCCGCGTCGTGGCAAAACACGCACGCACACGCAGACGCACGCACGCACACGCACGCGCACGCACGCGCACGCACACGCACACACGCACACGCACGCACACGCGGTGGGAAAAAACACAATCACGAACACACCACACGCGGTGGAAAAAAAACACACTCACGAACACACACACACACACACACACACACACGGTGAAAACAAAACACACACACACACACACACACACATTGTGCACTTTTTGTTCACAGTGTGTGCGTGTGTGTGCGTGTGTGTGTGTGAGCGTGTGTGTGTGTGTGTGTGCGTGTGCGTGTGCGTGTGCGTGTGCGTGTGCGTGTGCGTGTGCGTGTGCGTGTGCGTGTGCGTGTGCGTGTGCGTGTGCGTGTGCGTGTGCGTGTGCGTGTGCGTGTGCGTGTGCGTGTGCGTGTGCGTGTGCGTGTGCGTGCGTGTTGCTGTACGCATGTGTGCGCGCGTGCGTGCGCGCGTGCGCGTCCGTGCGTGCGTGCGTTCGTGCGTGTGCGTACGTGCGTGCGTGCGTGCGCGCGTGCGTGCGTGCGTTAGTTTTCCACGGAGGCCCAGGCATGCCCGCGTCGTGACAGCATCAGGACGGCCGTGCCTCGTCGCCCTCGGCCTCTCCTGGGGCCTCTGCCAGTCCCCGGGGCCGCCCTGCGAGAAAAGAACCGGAATCCTGGGCACAGTCGGGGCGTTGACCCAAGGAACCCTGAATACGAATCCTTGTTTCATAAGTGAAACTTCGATTGCCCATCGAAAACCTCAGGAAAACCCGACGCAAACTGCAAAACTATCAAGGAACACTGAGCCCTTCCCCAACGAAAAGGGTTCCTTCTTCAGCGCCCCCAGGACGTCGCACTTTTGGGGGGTCCCCCGCGCGGCGCTCGCGGTCCATGCCTCCGCTCCTCGCTCTCGCCCCGCCCCCCTCGTCGGCGAGCCGAGGGCCGCACCGCCTCCGCCGTCCTCCGCCTCCTCCGCCTCCGCCTCCCGTCCTCCGCCTCCTCCGCCTCCGCCTCCCTGCCTCTCGCCTCCCTCCTCCTCCTCCTCCTCCTCCTCCCCCTCCTCCTCCTCCTCCTCCTCCTCCTCCTCCCCCTCCCCCTCCTCCTCCTCCTCCTCCTCCTCCTCGATCTCCTCCTCCTCCTCCTCCTCCTCCTCCTCCTCCTCCTCCTCCTCCTCCTCCTCCTCCTCCTCCTCCTCCTCCTCCTCCTCGATATCTCTCGCTTTTCCCTTGGACGTCCCACGGCCACGCCTTGCTCGAGACGTGGGCTCCCAGACCTGCCGAAGTCCCTCCCGCGGGGCCGACTCCTGTTCACACCGAGCTGCGCCGTGGACGGCACACAGGGCCCGAACGCCGCCTCCCCAGAGGCAGATTGTCTTGCTCTGCAGTGGAGACACACTAGGAGGAGGAGGAGGAGGAGGAGGATCGAGGAGGAGGAGGAGGAGGAGGAGGAGGAGGAGGATCGAGGAGGAGGAGGATCGGAGGAGGAGGAGGAGGAGGAGGAGGAGGATCGAGGAGGAGGAGGAGGAGGAGGAGGAGGATCGAGGAAGAGGAGGAGGATCGAGGAGGAGGAGGAGGAGGAGGAGGAGGAGGAGGAGGAGGAGGAGGGGGCCGGCGCACCCCTCCGAAAGGGGAGTGGCCGCCTGGTGCGCGTCGCTCCTGGGAGAACCGCCCCGTCTGAGGGGGGTCTCGGAGTCGTGTGAGCCCTGCCCCTGCAAGTCGGGCCTCTCCTCAACGCCGGCGGGAGGGAGGTCTCCTCGAGGTCTCCTCGTCGAGAACCCTGCGGTGCCCCCTCCCAGCTCTGAGGTCCTGAGCCCTCCGAGATCTCCTCCTGGAAGGCCTCGAATCTCAGGAGGGAAAAAACACACAGACACAATGAATCGTCGATTCCCCGGAAAATATGCGAATAATAAGAAGTGGGGGGGCAGAATCAGCATGACGCATACGGCGAAGCGGGCCCCCACGGGTGTGTCCGATACCCAAGCGTCGACTTGACAGGCAGGGGCGGGGTCCGGAGGAACGATATCACGCCCTGACGGCAGAAACTCCCAAGCAGCAGATTCCTAGACTTCGATACTCATGGGGTCATTACACGTCGGTCGGAAGAAGTAGGTAAAAACATGAAGTAGGAAGGCGGATGAAGCAGATTGGCTCCAGGCCCTCCCAGAGAATAAAAACACATCAAGACCATGCCGATTCTTGAAGCAGGAAGGCGTTAGAAGTAGATTGGGATCTGGGAATCCAAGAATGCAACGACCGTCGTGTACTGTGTGCCGTGCATGCGGGACCATGCGTGAGAGCACATGCAAAGACCGTACGCGATCGCACACGGAGCACCACATGTGAGAACCTTCCAGAGAGCACACGGGAGGCCATATTCGGTAGTACAGTAGCGGAAGGCCATGCTGGAGATCACACGGGAAGTCATCAGGCCACCGATTCTGGGGTCGACAACGGCCCTCCACAACAACATGCGGTAGACTATACGAGAGGTCATGGAAACACCAGTTCTGGTCCGGCAACGGCCCTCCCAGCCCTTCTCACGAGCCATACGTGGAACCGTTACAAACAAGCAGCTCGGGGGGCATCCGCGGCCGTATACAGCCCCCGGCTCCTTCCCCGTGGGCTATTGGTCGTCTTGGGTTCACTGTTGGTAGTCTTGGGGCCCGAAAGCGCCCCCCGGAGCCCCAAACAGGGCAACAACAACTGCGATTGAAAAACATATGCCGGCTGTCTGGGTGGTCGCTGAGAGGAACGGAAGCGCCGAAGGTACGGCCTGTTGTTGGAACTGCACCGGGGGGCTCAGCGCTGGCTGCAGGGCGGCGGTGGCGGCGTCGAACTGGGCCTGTCGGGGAGCCGAAACCATCGTCCCCACACCCAGTCGCACTGTTTGATCAAATAACCACGGAACATATGTGGCCATTTCAGGGTTTCCTCCAGGACGCTCCCAGAGCGCGGCTGCATGCTGCTGCGCATCCATTCGACAAGGCAGCTCGCCTGGTAACTGCTTGGTGGATGTGCTGCTGGGGATACGCGAAGCGTCAAGACCTTGTTGTTCATTCCGCGCCTGGTTCACAACGATGCCGTCCGCGTCGACGCCGAACTGCGCCTGCGTGGAGGCGTGGGCAGGACGGAACCCTCAGATCCGGAGAGCCGCGGGCAACAACATCACCACAGCAGGCGCGGCTGCTCGCCCCGTCTTCGGGCCCCCAGACTTCTGCGGGCGACAATGGGGATATGCATCTTCGAGAAAACGCATTTCGTGGACGCCCGCATGGGAAAAACGCCTCGACAAGTTGGAAACGGGCCCCCAAAAAAATTAGCCAGTCGAAGGACCCAACCATGTGCAGTTGTGTATACCGCCGTTGTATGCACCGCATTCGGAGGAGCTCACTGTAGGGCCACGAAACGTGTGAGGGGTGTGCCAACATTTGTCCGGTGGGCGCATGCGAAACCAGACACTGGGGCCGTCGGTCGAATTCCTATGGGGCCACGAAACGCGTGAGGGGTGTGCTGGAATGGGCGTGGGTGACGCATGCGGACGGTGGAACCCGGGCCTTCGTTCGAGCTCCCCATGGGGCCAGGAAATGTGTGAGGGGTGTGACGAAATGGGTGTGGGTGACGCATGCGGGCGGTGGCACTGGGGCCTTCGGTGGTGCTCCCTATGGGGCCACGAAACGTGTAAGGGGTGTGCCGAAATCAGTGGGGACGCATGCGGGCGGTGGCACGGTGGCCTTCGGTTGAGCTACATTGGGCCAGGAAACGTGTGAGGGGTGTGCCGACATGGGAATGAATGACGCATGCGGGCGGTGGCACTGGGGCCTTCGGTGGAGCTCCCTATGGGGCCACGAAACTTGTGAGGGGTGTGCCGAACCGCGTGTGGGTGACGCACGCGAACTTTGCCACTGAGGCCTTCGGCAGAGCTAGCTCCTTGTTGTTCCACGAAACGTGTGAGGGTTGTGCCGAAATGGGTGTGGGTGACGCATGCCGCCGGTGGCACTGGCGCCTTCGGTGGAGCTCCCTATGGGGCCACGAAACGTGTGACAGGTGTGTCGGAATAGATGTGGGAGATGCATGCGGGCGGTGGCACTGTGGCCTTCGGTTGAGCTCCCCATGGGGCCACGATGCGCTGTACTGGGTGTGTGAAATACAGGGAGGAGGGAGGAGGGGGAGGAGAAGGAGGAGGAGGGAGGAGGGTGAGGAGGAGGAGTGAATGACGCGGGGCACCGTCTCTTCAAAACGAGGACCCAACACCACAGGACGGTTGGGAAAAGCATTCTGCGCCCAGGGGAACCCCCTCTCCCCCTGGACACCGGCCTCCCTAACTGCCTCCCCCCATCCCGCCCCCTCAGAGGGGGGGGAGGGGTTCGAACGGAGGGGGAGGCCCCCCCCGTCCAAAGATGGGGACGGGGTTCCAACCGCATGTGGGACCAATCCCAACGGACGGGGACCAATTACGACCGTCGTCGCCGTCGCCGTCGCCGTCGCCGTTGCCGTCGCCGCAAAAACCGCCGCCACCGCCGCCGACGCCGCACCTGCCGTCGTCGTCGTCCTCGTCGTCGTCGTCGTCGTCGTCGACGTCGTCAACGTCGTCGCTGTCGCAGCCGCAGTCGCCGCCGCCGTTGCCGTCGCCGTCGCCGTCGCCGTCGTCGTCGTCGCCGTCGTCGTCGTCGTCGTCGCCGTCGGGCGCCGTCGCTGTCGCCGTCGCCGTCGCCACCGCCGTATTCGTCGCCGTCGCCGTCGCCGTCGCCGTCGACGCCGTCGCGGCCTCCGCCGTTGCCGTTGCCAACGCCGTCGCCGTCGCCGTGGCCATCACCGCCACCGCCGTCGCCGTCGCCATCGCCGCCGCCTCCGCCGTCGCCGTCGTCGTCGTCGTCGTCGCCGTTATCGTATTCGCCGTCGCCGTCTCCGTCGATGCCGTCGCGGCCGCCGCCGTTGCCGTCGCCCTCGTCGTCGCCGCCGTCGTCGTCGTCGTCGTCGTCGTTGCCGCCGCCGTCGCCATCGTCATCGCCTTCGTCGACGTCGTTGTCGCCGTCGCCGTCGCCGTCGCCGCCGCCGCACCCGTCGCCGTCGCCGTCGCCGTCGCCGTCGTCGTCGCCGTCGCCGTCGCCGCCGCCGTCGTCGTCGCCGCCGCCGCCGCCATCGTCATGTCCGTCGTCGTCGTCGTCGTTACCGCCGCCGCCGCCGCCGCCGCCGTTGCCGTCGCCGTCGCCTACGCCGTCGTCGTCGCCGTCGCCGTCGCCGTTGCCGTCGCCGTCGCCGTCGCCGCCGCAGTCGCCGTCGCCGTCGCCGTCGCCGCCGTACCCGTCGTCGTCGCCGTCGTCGCCGTCGCCGTCGCCGCCACCGCCGCCGCCGTCGCCGTCGTCGTCGTCGGCGTCGTCATCGCCGTTGTCGTTGTCGCCGTCGCCGTCGCCGTCCCCGTCAGCGCCGTCACGGCCGCCACCGTTGCCGTCGCCCTCGCCGTCGCCGTCGCCGTCGCCGTCGCCGTCGTCGCCGCAGCCGCCGCCGCCGTAGTGGACGTCGCCGTCGTTCCCGTCGCCGTCGCCGTCGCCGTCGCTGTAGCCGTCGCCGTCGCCGTCGTGCCGCCGCCGCCGCCGTCGCTGTCGCCGTCGCCGTCGCAGCCGCCGTCGTCGTGGCCGCCGCTGCCGCCGCCCCTTCCGCCGTCGTCGTCGTCGTCGTCGTCGTCGTCGTCGTCGTCCCCGCCGCTGCCCGACGGCGCCCGCGCCGGCTCCAGCGCTCGCCGTCGTCGGTTGCATTGGGGGCCCCCTCGTCGTCGCTGCCCAAGGGCGCCAGCGCCGGCGCTGGCGCTTGCCGTCGCTCGTCGGTTGCAGGGGGGGGGGCCCTTGTTCGAACCCCCCCATTCCCAGCGAGCACAGAACGCGCTCTTTGGCATGCGGCATCCTCGGAAGGCCCTCTCTGCTGCGTGAGTTTGCAGGTACAACTTTATCTTGCAACGTCATCAGCTGACCGCGAGTTCCTGCCCCGACGATTGCAATTGGATGCCTCCGTCGTGATGAACAGCATGAAAACTTAGAGACTGTTCGCGCATGTACAAGAGACAACCCTGTCTGACGATGCAGAGCGGGCGTTCATTTCGCGAGGGCTGTGGCCAGCAAAATACGGATGTCGCCAGAGGGGCGGGGCCGGGTAGATGCTTCCCAATCTCTAAACACAGAGGCTCACCACGGTTGGGAGAAGCCTGCATCGAGGACTGGAACGCTCACTACGGAAACAGTCTCGCGAAGGCCATTCATCGAAAACCGGTGGGGCAGGATGGCCACAGTGCCAGATACGAAGCGACTCCTCAGAGTTGTTCGTGAGAGCGATGAGGGACTACTGGGCAGAACTCAGAGGCCACTAAACCAAATGAGGCCAGACAGAGCGAGCGGACGTGCGCGGGAGTGAGTGGGATCATGCCGCGCTGCGCCCGTCTGGGGCCACGGACGTACCAGCGCCGATGCTGAAGCCAACCTCCCAGGAGTTGCATCCTCGGTGGGCCTACTTTTCACCACCACTGTCACAGACCAGGGGCGACTGCCACCCGTGGCAGTGCTTCGCCCCAGCCGCGCCCGGCAAAGCGCGACCAAAGGTTGGCCGCCCATGGCTGCTGTGGGGAGGCCAGAGAGGTACCGATATGTACAGCTACTCCCCGGACCTCTCCTAGAGTGCGTTCTGACCAGAATTTCGAGGCGAATCCAGCGGTGGCGACGAGGCCTCCCAGGGGGCCCAAACAAGGGACGACGAGGAGAGGGTAGCGGCAGGGGCACCCTTTTCCTCCGCTCACTGTGGTGGTGCTGGTGGTGGCAAGCAGGCCCAAGAATCCCAGTGCCAGGACCGCTGCCGGGGAGAACTGCGGCACCAGGCGGCCGAGCAGGGGCTCGATTTGGGTCGGGCCCGTCCCCCTCCAGGCGGATTCTGGACGAAACATAAACCACACCCCCAAAAAAATAGCAGTAGTCAAACATGCTCAAAACATCCTCCCCAGACTGTTTGTTGACCACCTTCGAATCTCCCTCCTGTGGCGGGACAGGCCCGGCCTGGGGCTCGCTGCGCCTCGCTCCCCGCCTACACACTTCGGGCTCTCGCCCGCCGCCAGCCTCTCGGCTAGGCGCAAGAGCGACCCTGGGCAAGAGTGACCTTTGGTGCGCAGCTTTTGGGGGCGCGAGGGAGCCAAACCTGGGCGAGCAACGACATATGTACATGTACGCCCTCCGCGGTCTTGCCTGCACGAACGTCCGCGTTGACACGCACTCCAGGGGAAGCTAACCGCGTACGTGTACATATGTTGCTGGCCTCTGAAAACCCAAGGGCGCGGGCCGCTTATATCGCATCGCGCTGGGCGATCGGGGGGAGCCCGATGAGCCCGCACCAAAGGTCACTCCGGCGAAAGGTCACTCTTACGTGTAGTCGAGCCTCGGCCCGCCCCGGGCCCGGGCCGCACCGGCGCGAGCCGGGAGGCGAGCCGGCGTGCACCGAGCAGGCGCAGGGCGGGAGCCGCCCGCACCGAGTCGGGAAACCGATTCTTGGAGGCCTGGACATGGGCACCAACACCAACATGGGGGGGGGGGCCTCCACAGGGGGAAGATGATCCTAGATGTTCGGTGCTGGTGGCAATATTTCGGCCACCTTGGAAGCCAGAATTCTTACCACCATCACCGAAATCGGGATCTTCTTCCCTCGGTGGAGGCACACCGCCGATATTGGTGCTGGTGTCAACCTCTAGGCCTGCGAGAGCAGGCGCAGGGCGGGATCCGTCTGTACCGAGTCGGGAAATCGATTCGGATCGGAACGCGCATCGAATCGATCGGAACGTGCATGCAATCGGGCTGCATCGATGCATCGGCGCGAAGTCGGAACTCACATCGGATCAGCCGCGCCAGGGTGCACAGCAGCGTCGCGCAAACATCGGGCCGCATCGGATCGACGGAAGGTCGAGATCAGATCGGATCGGGCCGGTCAGAGCCGATATCGACTCGGATCGATCGGATCGAAATGGACCCTGCAGGGTCGTTGACAACGACTGGGGTGGAACTGCAGTGCGGACGCGGCCGCAAGAGACCCTCAAAGACACCCAGCCCTGAAAGCCCACAAGCGCGAGATGCAAGCGGGGGCAACCCAAAGCGCCCTGGACGCAGCAGCTCCTTCCACGGCCCCAGGCCAACCCAGGTTACTCCGAGTTTCTTGATAAGCGTCGGGGGGGCGTCACCCCCGCCGACAGCCCCACATCGACCCCCGTTACGGGCAGCCACCGCGCGCCAAAGGCGCTCCGACCCCCGTCGCGGCGCGACGACGAGGCGAGGTTGACCCCCGTCGGAGGGGTACCCCCCACGCTTATGATACCGGAGAAAAACCCCAATCAGATTTGTGTTGGAGCTATGGGGCTATAGGACTATAGGGCTACAGGGCTATGGGGCTATAGGGCTGTATGGGCTGTATGGCTATAGGGGTATAGTGCTATAGGGCTATTGGGCTATTGGGCTATTGGGGCTATAGGGCTCGAGGGCTATAGGGCTATAGGGCTATAGAGCTATAAGGCTATAGGGCCGTAGGGCTCTAGAGCTATAGGGCTCTAGGGCATAGGGTTATAGGGCTATAGGGCTATAGGGCTATAGGGCTATGGGGCTATTGGGTTATAAGGCTATATGGGCTATATGGGCTATTGGGCGATTGGGCTATTGGGCTATAGAGCTATAAGGCTATATGGCTATATGGCTATAGGGTGCCCAGGCACCCCCGGGCACCTCCGGACACCCCCGAGCACCCGGGCACCCGGCCACCCACGGGCACCCGGGCACCCGGGCATCCGGCCACCAGCCGCCGAAATCCTGGGGCACCAGGCACCCCTTGGCACCCCCGGGCACCCGGGCACCCGGCCGCTGGCCACCAAATCGGCGCCGCACATCACCTAACCATATGAATCCGCTAGCACCCCTACAGAGGCAAGCTCTGATTGGGGAATTAAGAAACCAGACTACCCTGACGAAAAGCATTCGGTTTCTTGATGCGCGTCTCTGCTGTGGGTCACCCAGCTTCGCGCCAACGATGCATGACGCGCAGCTAGCTTCGCGCCCTCCTCCCGCCGCCGACCCGGAGAAAGGCGCCTCTCCAGCCCAGGCCACGGTGCACGAAGCGCGACTTCCTTCGCGCCCCTGGGGGTGACACAGTTAGTGCATCAGGCCAAGATGCTGGAAAAAACTACCCATCGGTCAAAAGAAGTAGGTAGAAACATGAAGTAGGACGGCGTTGGAAATAGGTTGGGTTCCGTCCGCCCTCTAAGGAGAACGGAAAGGTGAAGCCACTCGATTATTGAAGTAGGAGGAAGGCGCTTAAAGTAGATTGGCATCAGGGTATCAAAGAGCACCTCCTGCTTTCAACGACCGATGGGTAATGTAATCGTTGAACCACAGAGGCTTTCCAAGACACGGGTGCCGGCAAGACTCGCTGGCCCATCGGACCAGCGACGCGTCAGATCTTCCAAGCAAGTCGCATCAGGTGGTGGGGTTTGGCTGTCGTCTCTAGTTCGCGCGCGCGCGAGGGCGCCCCTGGGGGGCCTGCGGACCTCACTGGGGCCCCGAGTCGCGCCAAGAGCGGGGCGCAAGGCGGGCGAAAGCCCCCCCCAACATCGCTGGTCAAAGCGCGACAGGCCTCCTGCTGGCCCCAAAAAACGATTCCAAGATGGCCCTGGCATGGCCCTGGAGGGGCCAGGCTGCCCGGATGGACCTCAAGACAGGCCCATGTGGTCAACCTGACTCTCATCGGCGGAGGTTCCCAGAAATGCCCAGAGGATCGAAGACACGTGTTGTTGTGTTGCTGTGTTTGGCCTGCTCGCCCTGGCTGGCTCCCGTGGGTTCCTCGGGGCCTCCGAGGGGTCCCCAAGAGCGACCCAAGAGGGCTGCAAGCCCCCGCAAGAACGCCTAGAAAAGGCCATTAATAGAGTCCCACAGAGGCCCAGGATTGGTTCAAAAGTGCGGGCGCGAAAAGGCGCCATGCCCTAATACGGCCCAGACAGTGTTATTGAAAGCCGGACTGACAAGGCAAATGTGGTCACGCCAGACCGATGAATTCACGCTGCATCAAGTCAAGGCCTCACGAGGCATCCGTGGTGGCAAAGCTCTGGCCAGGCTGCTGCTGCCCCTGGCGACCTCCTCTGAAGAGTGGCTGCAGCGTGCCCCTCTGCGTCACTGTAGGCTTACCATTCGCGACCAGGCACCCATACAAGGTCCTGGACACAGTATGTCTCGCTCGATAACCCACCATTGAGTACCCCACGCAATTGCCAGCCAAAAATGCAAATATGAATTAACTATTCCCAAGCTCCACCGAGAATAAATCAGCCAGGGGTACAACACAATGAGCGGCGAGTTTAGAGTAAAGGCCAAACCAAGCTTCTTCCAAGCTGTAGTGGCAGCATGTTTCGGTTTTGAATCATCATCTGCTCGGCAGATTTCCATTGAGGCGCAGTCTGCTAGTCCTCCGATCACCAAGAATATAGAGCTTAGACTCTGAACTGTGCCAGCAGCGAATATATCAGCAGCAGGGCGGTGGAAAGACAATGAACCAGAGTTGATGAGTACTGCTGCCACCAGACCATGGATTGCCCAAGTTCTTCGACTGACTAATGCGGCCCAGGCCGGATTGGACGAGCGAATTTGCAGAAGCCTGAGTCCAGCACGAACTATTGCAGACTGTTTTAAAATGGCTGCAGATGCTCCTGCTACGGAGTCCGCGCAAGCTGAATCAGTGTTGTTTCCAATGTCATTTGACTCAGTGTTGCGACGTAGTTTCCCGTACATTCTCTGACGGCCCCGTTCGTACAAAGCGACTCCCATCCAGCCTTGGGTAGTGGCAGCCACCCCGACAGAGCCAACGCAGATTTTCCACACGAGTGGGAAGTATTTCGCAGTTGGCCTCACAAACTGGTGCGCTAGTCCGCCTGCAACTACGCTGACAGTATACAAGATAAACATGAGCTGCGCCGCGATGGACACTTGCTTAGCTGGAACCTGCCTTTCTTGGTACGAAAGGCCAACACCAGATTTTGATCTGATTCTGTAGGCGGCAAACATCCCACCGACTCCTAAAGCGTAGTCTGTTCCATAAGTGAGCCACGTGTCGTCGAATAATGTGAGACGTGTGTCATACTGATACCTGGCGGATATGTATACGGGAGGTTTGTTTCGTGGTCCAAGAAATCCTTCGTCCAGAGTCCTGACCAAAGCCTTGGAGAATACAAACCAACAATAAGTCACGATCGAAGTCGCCAGAAAGCGTACAACATGAGGAAGCAAACCCATGAGTTGCTGGTCCCGGACAAAGAACTGTCGCTGATTTCTGTATCCAGACCTCTCCTGGCATGATGCTTGAGCCAAAACGGCTACGGAGATGACCCTGAGAGGAACCAGGATGGTGCGATGGTGGCCCTACGATTGCCCAAGACAGTCCAGGGGACTGCAAAGACACCAGCAGATTAAGGCCTCCAGGAAAGGCGCAAGACATCGACTGCACACGTGTACAAGTGGCACGTGCGTGCCCAGGCCAATACACCAAAACATGCAGCACATAAGCATGCCATATTATAGACAAGGACAATAAAAATTAGGTCGGATCCGAGAAGAAAGAGGAGTAGTGAGGAGATGAAAAAATAGAGCGCGAAGCAAGGGAAGCGAATGAGGATCACCAGGGGGCTGTTAGGAAGGAGGAGCCATAACGGGATCGCAATCGAACGCAGGTGGAGTTGCCGTGACCTTGCGAGGTGTATGGCGGAGGAGTGGGCTCCAAACCTTATGATTGCAGTTGAAAAGAAGCTCCGAATCTGTTTGACGTCTCAAGCGGAACTGCCGTCTGAAAACGACTACAGCTTTGACGACGTCGGGTTTCAATGTCGGGGGGATGTCGCGCGCGATGCGGCTGCCTGTTCCAAGACTAAAAAAGACGTCCAACATCCTTGACAACCACTGTGTGCGGTGAAGGCTATGTGTGAACATGTTGCAAACCCACTGTGGTGTTGGACAGTCGCGCGGCAGTGCGCGTGAAGAAAGGCCTCCGACGCTGTGATGTGTGGGGGTGCCCCGAACGAAACGGAAGGAGCGCCACGGCTTCAGGCTGTCGCCTCCGAGCTCCGCTGCCCCGGAAGGGGTGCGTATAAGCGTGTGTGGAGGAAGTAGAGACACACACACACACACACATACGCGTGCACACGTGCGCATATATGGTGCACAGGCAGCTGTACTTTTGATTTGCGGCCCGCAAAGAAAAGTCCAGAGGGCGGTATGAGGCAAAGGGGCGCGATGTCAGAAGATTACCATGCAAAACCACTGAACGGATGCCAGCGGGAGAGAAGCTGCCACAGGTGGACAACCAACGAACACAAGCCAGACCCGCAGGTGGGAAACCTGACCGGTGGCAGGCAGCTATACACGCTATTCACGCAGATGCCTGCGTT
>CAUYUJ010002557.1:0-25000 GCA_963575745.1 Prorocentrum cordatum | reverse complement strand
AACGCCTCACGCCACGAGGAGCCCGAACGACTCACACCAGGACGAGGGCCCCGAACGACTCACACCACGAAGAGCCCGAACGACTCACACCAGAAGGAGGGGCCCGAACGACTCACACCAGGACGAGGCGCCCGAACGACTCACACCACGAGGAGCCCGAAGGACTCACACCACGGCGCGGGCCCCGAACGAATCACACCACGAGGAGCCCGAACGAGTCACACCAGGAGGAGGGGCCCGAACGACTCACACCAGGACGAGGGGCCCGAACAACTCACACCACGAGAAGCCCGAACGACTCACACCAGGACGAAGAGCCCGAACGACTCACACCACGAAGAGCCCGAACGACTCACACCAGGAAGAAGGGCCCGAACGACTCACACCAGGACGAGAAACCCCAAACGACTCAAACCACGAGGAGCGCTTTCTCTCCCTCCTCCTCCGCCTCGTCCTTCTCCCGCTCCCACCACAAGGAGGATGTACAAGGAGGCGGGAGGAAGGAGGAACAGGGGAGATATGCGGGGGCAGGCGGAAACACGCCTGAAAAACACGACTGCCGGCATGCTTCGCAATAGTTGCTGTTTTGAGATGGGCTGGTGGGGATACGCGAAGCGTCAAGAATTTGGAGTCCCGAGACGGTGCGGCGACAGACCGTGCGGTGACCTCGAGATCCCCCAAGACATCGCCGCACGGTCCGTCCACGCACGGTCTTGGGACCCGGGAGACGTCCTCGGAGAACGACCCGAGTCCCAAAACCGTGCGGTGACCCCGAATCCCCACCGACTCGCCGCACGGTGTGGTCACCACACCGTTTGGGGGCCCCCGACAGAAGGATGGGGACGGGAGCTCCGGTCCTGGTTTGCGGCTTGCCATTCCCTCGGACGTCCATTCCCTCGGACGTCCATTCCCTGTGTTTTTTTCGGTTTCGTACGTGGTTTTTTCGCCAAATGATCACGGATGCTCCTCGATGGTCCTCGCCGAAGGAAAAATGCACACGTCCGAGCGATGCCAAGCCACCGGCAACGTGGTTCTGCCACGGCGCCGGCGACACCAATCAATCTGGCCGGAATGGATCAAGACGCTGGATGATGGCGTCGGGGGGCAACTCCGGAGGACCCGACCGCTTCTCTACAAGTCGAGTAGGGGATCGACTACAGCTTTGATTTCTACCCCGAAGTGAGCTCCCTCGTCGGAACTGCGGAAATACAGAATTCCCAGTAGATCTACGAGCAGTCTACGCACTCGTCGTAGATTGGAGGAGGGAAACCAATTTCGGGGTAAATCAATTCTGTAGTCGATCCCCTACTTGAATCAGGAACGTTCTTCACCCCGGATCGGTCTTGGGTGGTCGCAGGGCAAGACAGCGGCCTCCCCGATGCCGAGATGGAGGAGGACCGGGCGGCAGGAATTCATCGGGTCAACCCGCCAGAGGTCCGCGGGGAGGGGGGGCGAGGAGCGAGAAGGGCGAGTAGAGTTGTGGATGCCATGACAATGGACACTCTAACAATCCTATCATTGAACTAAAAGTGTGTTCAACATGTGTAAATCATGTTCTAAAAATGTCTCGAACATGATAACAACATATCTAGAACATATATGTGAAACATCTTTTAGACATCTGGGACTCATTGGGCAGCACGCTTCCTCTCCATGAACCGACTTCCACTCGAGCAGAGGAAGCGGGAATCCAAGCTCGGCCCAAAAAATCGGCCCCAGACCCCTCCCCCGGGGCCCCAACGCACGAGCTGTCCGAGCTGCGCCCAGCCGCGGCGACGAGGAGGAGGAGGAGGAGGAGGAGGAGGAGGAGCAGGAGGAGGAGGAGGAGCAGGACCACCTGCATGTGAGCGACGACCAAACACCGGCCTTGCGCGAGATGGCATGGCGACCTTACGCGGCGGCCTACGCGGGCCGCCAGCGCGGCACGCCACAGCGGAGACGAGGACGCGCTCACGCGCGACCCTACGCGGCCAGCTCGCGCGCTTATGTCGGCGCAGACGACCCCCTTGTCTGTCCTCTGTCGCTCGGGCGTCCCAGACCCCCGACGTGAGGTTTTTTTCGATCCGTCGACCCCCAGAGGTCCCGACCCTCTCCCCATGACCAGCTCTGCCTGCTGAGCCGTTGCTTGACGCTCCCGAGGCCCGGCGAGGGCCCCCGGAGGCCGAAAATGCAGAAAAGGCATAAGGTCATGATTGTTTCGTCGCTCGAGGGGCGCTGGCGCCTCCCACGGCCCTCCGCGGAGGCGCGGGGGCGAGAAGCGGGGCGCCCCCGGAGAAGCCGGGGCGGGGGCTCCCCAGAAGAGCCACACGCACACACAAACCGCCCGCGCACCTCGTCGAGGAGGGCGGGGCCACGCACTGGGCCCCCCTAAAAAGAGGCGCCTCCCCGGAAGGCAGAGGAGGAGGAGGAGGAGGAGGAGGAGGAGGAGGAGGAGGGGAAGGGGATGTAGGCGGCGTCCTCTGCGTCTTCGTCTTCTTTGTTTTCCTTTGTCTGTTTCTTCTTCCTCTCCTTCTTCCTTACTGTCTTTCTCTTCTTCTTTCTTACTTCCTTCTTTCTTCTTCTTTACTTTCCTCCTTCTTCGTCTCCGTTTCCTTTCTTCGCTTCTTCCTTCATCTTCTTCTCTTCTTCTTCGTTCTTCTTCTTCTTACTTCTTCTTCCTCTTCTCCTCTTTCTTCTTCTCTTCTCTTCCTCCCCTGCCTTCTTCTTCTTACCCTTCTTGCCCTTCCACTTCTTTTTTCTTCTTTGTTCTTCTTCTTACTTCTTCTTCTTCGAATCTTCTTCTTCTTCTTCTTCTTCTTCTTCTTCTCCTTCTTCTTCCTCTTCTTCTTCTTCTTCTTTTGCCCGCAATTTTTCACGTATTACGCCCCAACTGATTACTTCACCTCCCTTCTAATCAATCCGAATTCGTGTTCTTCCCGCAACAAAAAGAACGTGACCCGTAATAGATCTCAACACACCCCCCCCCGCCTGATCAAAAGGCCGCCCCCCCTACACTTCCACATTTCTATCTCACCATCCCATCCCAATAAATCCCCGCACAACGACACTGTTACCTTCCTTTTCCTCACCACGGCGAAGGGCGAACCAGCTCGGCACCGCCGCCTGAGGCCTTCCAGACGAGCGGCAAGGACATTGGCCTCAGTGCAGAAAGCAGTCCAGTTTCTCAGAGGGCAGCATAGCAGACAGATGCCGCCGCATAGCTGGACGTGTACGTGAGAAGCACGTGCCGAAGAAAGCATGGGTGTGTTATTGTGGTTGCAATGTTGATCAAAGACCCAATGCGAGCGATACGAAGTCAGTGAGAAGAGATCGTACGCCCAGCAGACCTAGAGGACCGCCGCACCGCGCCCAGCAAAACAACTTTGCGTCCAAGAGAGATGAGGAGTTGCTTGCGCGGCAAGCTCAGAGTCTTATCGCGAGGATGGTCCCAGCGCCGAGGTCCGAGGCGATCAACATAAGTGAGACATTTCAGGAAGCGCCTCAGGACCCAAAGGCGTTGTCAGAATATAAGAAAGGGTCAACCAAAGGATGACGGATCTAGCAAAACTTGCCATCACAGCCATCAAGGCCAATAAGAATGCAGACCATATCAATAAGGAGATTATGGTTTTGAAGTTCATGATAAGTATGACTGGATAAGCTTAGCAAAGCAGATGAGAGGCTTCGCAACATCAGATCGAGAATGCCAATGCTTCGCGATCAAGCGAGTGATATTCAGCAGGATATTGATCAGATCAAGTCTTGCCTTGATGATATGGAGCAGCAAGAAGATCAGGAGCAGGAATATTACAATGTTCAGCCAGCCGCCATGGAAGATGATACATTAAAAGCGGCCTTTCGCAGGCCGATGAGATGTCATCCGGCAGGTGCGGCACAGTCAATCATGGGCCCAGACACGCCGGGGCAGTTGCGCCAGCAGACGGCCCAGAATGAAGAGATGAAGTCCATGAAGCAGCAGCTGGAACAGGTACAATCCAGCCTGGTCAACATAGTCAAGGTCATGCAGGACCAGCAGCAGCACTACAGCACGGCGATGGGTCAGTATGCAGCGGTGCAGCAGCAGCAGATGCAGCAGCAACAGCACATTGCCTCAGTTGGACAGTCAGCCGTGGGGTTTACCATACAGGGCCCGACAGGGCCCGACGTACCGTCGCCTGCATGGCCAGCGGCTGGATCAGCGGGGTATACCAACGAACAGATACAGATGATATACCTCCAGCAGTTGCAGGCCATGCAGCAGCAGCAGACGCAGTCGCAGCAGCAGCAGCAGTAGCAGCAGCAGCATGGCGTGCAACAACATCAGCAACATCAAGTGCAGGGGCAGCAAAAGCCAGCAGCAGAAGCAGTGAGACATGCAGCGGCAGCGCCAGCCACGCCGCCAACAAAGCCCCCGCTGTGCGCTTCACCTACCTCGGTGCCCGCAGCTCAGAGAACACCGCCGACACCTATTACTGGCATGGACACGACTGTCAACCCCACGCCCAAGGAGTTCCGACCAGTGGAGGTGACACCTGTGCCAGTGCATGGCGCACACATCCCGATCCCAGATTCACCGCGACTGGAAGGAGGCTGGGAGCGTGTCAAGCACGAGAGCCAGCCGTCGCAGACGCCACTGGCGACGTCAGAACTGCTGGCAGCCACGCAGCCGCTCAACATAGACAGCACGCAGGAGGATCCCTACCTGCGCGGACCGACCTTCAGTGTGACCGAGGGAGTGAGCAGCCAGCCCATCGTGGTAGACACCCAGGCCACAGACCAGCTCACGGCATCCCAGTTCCAGGCCGAGGTCAGTCGCATAGAGCAGGCATGCGCTTTAGCAGAGCCAGCGACTCCGTGGGACGAGCGCAGCCCGCCGCGCAAAGAGGCTCGCTCGGCGGAGGCATCTCGAGTGCACGAGCTCTCGGAACCTTCAGGAGCTGCATTGCGCGAGGGCATCAGTGCAAGACAGTATCTTGGGGACCCGCTTCCTATGCGCCTGATGTTTTAGAATCGCCACTCGGCACCCCTTCGCCCCTCAGGCCGATTTTAAAGCATCTAGGCCGTGGGCACCCTGATGTCGTCAGAGGGCATCTGGACATCTACGTATGCTTCAGAGCTTTCACTGCGGAGCCTGGAGGTCCGTCAAACTTCCAGGGAGAGGGTGCTATGGAATGCTTCAGTCTAGCTTCTTCAGTGTCCCAAGTGGGAGAAGGCGAAGCCACGGGGCAACCGCCCAGCCTTGTTTTCACGAAAGCCATGTGCATGTTGCAGCACGCGACCTTGGGCAGCACCGAGGCGCGACAAAAAGATTGGCCCTTGTTTTGCTCACCAGCGAATGAGCTAGCAAGGGGGAGTTTGAATGCGACGCCGCCAGTAGCCCTTGCGGCCAGCCTCCTTGTCTCGCTTGCCACACTTTTTCCGATCTGTGTCGCGCACGTTAACTGCAGTAGCCCGCTGCCCGCGACCCTCTTGGGTCGATCACGCGCCGTGAGCGCGAGTGGCAGCCCTTGCTGCCGCCGCCACCGCTTTTCCCCGTTCTCTCTTTCTTTTCATCTGTGGCTAGGCATCGACATCGTCCGCCTCAGATCGAATCGGATAGAATCGAGGAGGAGGAGGAGTAGGAGGAGGAGGACGACGACGACGACGAGGACGAGGACAACGACCTCCTCAGGAGGACGGCGACGACGACGACCTCCTGAGGAGGAGGAGGAGGAGGCAGAGGAGGAGGAGGAGGAGGAGGAGGAGGAGGAAGACGACGACGACGACGACGAGGACGAGAACGAGGATGAGGACAACGACCTCCTCAGGAGGAGAAGGAGGAGGAGGAAGAGGAGGAGGAGGAGGAGGAGGAGGAGTTGGAGGAGAAGAAGGAAGAGGACCACGACGACCGCCCCAGGAGGAGGAGGAGGAGGAGGAGGAGAAGGAGGACTATTGTATACCCAAGAGTCTTCAACGATGTTGGAACAAACCCTCCCTCCACGCTCCCTCGTCACCGGCGCCTACAACAGTTCATTTCCACTGAGGAAGCTGCCTCGCTGGACGACAACAGTTTGAAGACCCAGAAGCATGCCAGAAGATTGTTCTCGGCATTTCAACGCTACGGATCAACCTGACTGTTGCGTCTTGACGATCCTGAATCGTGCCAGAACGCCATTCCTGGGACATCAGCACCGCGAACCGATGTCACCGTTGCACCCTCATAACCCTGAACCTTTCCAAAACACCACTCATGGTACGCTGATCATGGGATCCATGAAACATCTACGAATATTGGGAAAAATGTGCGCGGCGCTAAGACGAGAGCCTCATTTTGAAAAGGCACAGCCCTCAATCAGTGAAACTCCTGCAAACTTTTAGAAACGAATCTGCGCGGCGCTAAGGCGAGAAACGTATTTTGAAAACGACCCGCCCTCATTGCAAATTGTTTTTGCTAATTTGCGCGGCGCTAATGCGAGAGACACATTTTGAAAACGACCCGCCCTCAATCCGCGAAACTCTCGTAAAAAGTATAAAAAAAAACAATGCGCGCGGCGCTAAGGCGAGAGCCACCCTTCAAAAACGTCCCGCCCTCCATCTGGGAAGCTGTTGCCAATTGTAAAACTTCAGGGTCGCAAGTGATGAGGACATCTCGCGCGAACCGCCCGGCCCGCCCTGAAATCTGGTCTCGGGGTCCGCCAGGGACAAGATATTCATAAGGAAAAGGAATGGAGGAGGAGGGGGCGGAGGAGGAGGAGGAGGAGGAGGATAATCGAGGAGGAGGAGGAGGGGGAGGAGGAAGAGGAGTGGGAGGAGGAGGGGGAGAAGGAGAAGGAGGAGGAGGAGGAGGAGGAGAAGGAGGAGGAGGAGGCAGGAGTGGAGGACGAGGACGACGACGACGACAACTCGGCGTCTCCGCAAAAGAACTCGTGGATGGCCAGGGCCGGCGCCGACCGGCCGCGCCGCGGCACCGAGGGGGTCTCCCCGCCGCCGCTCGTACGGCACGGGTGCGCTTGTTTCTTGTGTTCGCAGTTGTCGGGCGTGCTGCGGCCTCCCCGGGAGGAGCTGCTGCCCCAGGCAAGGTCGCGTCGTTGAACACCAGGACGCCCTGAGACCCTGGCGTCTCGCTGTCTTCGAGCCCGGCATTTTCGCCCAGATTCGGGCCCCAGGTCCCTCACAGATCGATCGGGCTCGAACAATGGGGCACGAAGATCAGGTCTGGGGCTCCAGTCGCGCCTCTTCGCGACGTCGCCATTCTTCCCGCACGTCGCAGCTCAGGGCGAGAGGTGTTTGTCCACTCTCTGGGGGCCCTCGCTGGGTCCCGGGGCCGTCCAAAGACTCGGGAGCGGCCAAGAGGGGTGCGTCCAAGAGGGGGGGGCGCAAATCATGGCCGGCGGCATGTGCGCGGCCCCTGGGGGGGCCGAGGCACGTAATGAAACAAGAAGAGGCGCCATGAGATCTGGGGAAATACCATGGCCCACGCCATGATATCCATCCCCCCCCCTAGTCATCACCCCCCTCTTTTCCGCCCCCGAAAAGACGGCTCAGGATGAGGAAGGAGCCGGTCCCAGGGAGAGGGCTGGGACTTGCGGGGGCCGCGTGCCCGCGGGCAGCCCCTGAGAGGCACTCGGGAGGTGCTCGCGGGCGGCCCACGCAAGGCACTCGGGAGGTCCTGGCGGTCGCCTAGGCGAAGGCATCCGGGAGGTGCTTGCGGGCAGCCCGGGAGAGGCACTCGGGATGCTTGCGGGCGCGCCTCGGAAAGGCATCTCCGAGGTACTGACAAAAATCCGGGCGTCGCATGTCTGAGGCTGCTGCTGCTGCAGCCTGCACCGATGTCCAGATCCGTGCGCAGAGCTGCCTGCGGGCGCCGCAGAGCCTGACCTTTGAGGTTAGATGAGGAGGGCACAGGACAGTCTCCATTCTGAAGGCCGAGTGGGGGAGGAGGAGGAGGAGGAGGAGGAGGAGGAGGAGGAGGAGGAGGAGGAGGAGGAGAAGGAGGAGGAGGAGGAGGAGTAAGGAGGAGGAGGAGGAGTAAGGAGGGAGGAGAGGAGGTAGAAGGAGGAGGAGGAGGATGAGGAGGATGATGCAGTATTAGGAGGAGGAGTAGTAATTAAGGAGCAGAAGGAGAAGGAGAAGGAGAAGGAGAAGGAGAAGGAGAAGTAGAAGGAGAAGGAGAAGGAGAAGGAGAAGGAGAAGGAGAAGGAGAAGGAGAAGGAGAAGGAGAAGGAGAAGGAGAAGGAGAAGGGGAAGGAGAAGGAGAAGGAGGAGGAGGAGGAAAAGGAGGAGGAGGAGGAGGAGAGGGAGAAAGAAGAGGTAAGAGGAATCCTGACGATCCCAAGGCCCAGCTAAGGCCCCTGGAGGCCGAAAATGGGCCAAAACCTCCCGTCGCCATTTTCTCACGACGCGAACATGTCCAGGGAAGGAAGGTCTTGCTTGAGTTCGGAAACGATGAGCTGCACACGCAACTGCTACATGACTGCGGCACTCAACTTGCTGCCTAAAACTGTGGCGCGGCCTCGACAGGCTAAGCGCGGCAACGTAATAAACAACACGGGCTCCAAATGAAAGGTGTGGAAACAGGGCGACAGATCAGTGCATCCGCAGTGCTGGTACTGTAAGCAGAGAAGGCAACAAGGAAGGCAGGCACAACGAGCCAAGCCTTGGGGTCTGGGTAAGGTCTCAAGCAGAGACTGCAGGGTGGGGTAAGTAGCACGAGTTGAGCTAGCCGATACACCTGCCTGACGAGTGCGGCACCCCGTGGCTGCTGGTAGCACGATGCCCTCCTATACGGAGGAGGGAGGATATGATAGGATACGACTGGACGTTGCGCGCAAGGGGTGCGACGTGAAGTCGAACACGCTGCGCTGAGACGCGCGTGGCTACCGCGCAGGAAACGTGTCGTGTGCGCACGTCGAGGAGGGAGGGCGGGCGGCACGAGCCAGGAGGACCCGCCGCGGGCCCCGCCACCCGCGCGACAAGCGCCGGCCTGCTGCGCGGGCGTGAAGCTGACGCTCGACCAGGTGCCGTGGTCCTCGGGGCGCGGCGCAGCCGCCGGGCGGCTCATCGTCGTCGTCGTCGTCGGCGGCGGCGGCGGCGTCGTCCGCCACCAGAAGGAAGAACATGTACGCGTCGTTCAGTTCTAATCGTGCTCGTTTCTGGTTGTGCTCGTTCCTGACTGTTCCTGGCCCCCTCGTGGCCAGGACTAGGACAAGGCCCAGGATAGAACACTTAGGAACGAAAGGATCTTGGCCCCGAAGAAAAATCAAAGAACGTCCGAAGGATTATAAAAATGAACAGCATCGGTGAACATCGAACTAGGAGCTGAGAGCAACTCCAAAACTGCACAAGCTCAGACGCTCGGCGCACCGCGCGGAGCTCTCGTGGGCCTCGGCCCGGCCGCTCTGCCTGGGTGCGCCGCCAGGAGGGGCCCGGCGTAGAGCCGAGGAATGCGCACTGTGTCGTCCTCTTCTTCGAAAAATATATGCATCCATAAAAATATCATTTGTGTGATTAGTACTACTAGTAGCATCAGCATTGTCATTACTCATAGAATCCTAAAGATAGCAATCGTAATAACGATCAGAACAGTCAATATATAGTGCGCGAGAGAGAGAGAGAGAGAGCAACTCTGGACGGGACGCCAGCTCTCGAGGCCTCCCATAGGGGGTCGGAGATCGCGCCGCGTCGCAGATGCTTATCGCCGATGCACCGGCGATACGTGGGCGACGTCGGCGATGAATCGGAGCCGTCGGCGTGGAGAAAAGCGGGCTCCGCATCGAGCCGCAGCGCCGATGCATCAGCGATGCGGCGCGATCCTGGTGTACTTTTGCGCCCCAGGTCCGTCTCCGACGGTCCCGGGGCACGAGAAGGGCCCCGGGAGGCCGAAAGGCAGAAAACCTGCTCGATCCCAGAGCCTCGAGCACCCCCCTCCCTTCCTGCTCGCCGGCACCAGAGCTGGGCCGCCGCAGACCCCAGCCGGCTCCAGTCCTGCGACCGATCTGCTCTCAGGCAGGGCAGGTCCTCCTGCAGGCGGATCTTGGAGGACAGGACAAATATACAACATACAGTGCGGGCGCGGCCGCAAGAAACCCTCGCAAGAAGCCCAACCCTGAAAACCCGCACGCGGGGTGCACCCGAGGGGAAGCCTGGAGCACCCTGAATGCAGCAGCTTCTTCAATGGCTGCGGGGAGTCACCGCGCAGCGCGCGGAGCGAAGAAACCAAGGATACCCCGACGAAAAGCATATGGTTTTTTGATGCGCGCCCCCACTGTACTCCAAAAGAGTCAAAAGGGCACGAAGAATCGTCCCCACACTATTTTGGAACCACTTCGAACATCCCCCCTGTAGAGCGGTACGCCCGACTTCAATCTACTCGGACACCCTTTTCGCAAGCCTGGGAGTGTAGAGGCCTCCTAGAAGGGGTCGGAGTAGATGTGGTCGGAGGATCGCGCCGCATCGCCGATACATCGGCGATGCATCGGCGATGCATCGGCGATGCGCCGGCGATGCATCGACAACGTCGGCGATACATCGGCGACGTCGGTGTGGGGAAAACACGGGCTCCACATCCAGCCGCATCAGCGATGCATCGGTGATGCGGCGCGATCCTCCGACCCCATCCACTCCGACCCCATCCAGGAGGCCTAGAAGAGCGATACGCCTGACTTCAATCTACTCGGACAGCCTCTGGGAAGCCTGAGACCCAGACCACCGCCGTAATGATTTTTTCATTACGTCGACCCCCAGAGGTCCCGACCCTTTCCCCATGACTGGCTCTGCATCCTGCGTCGTTTTCTGACGCTCCCGAGGCCTGGCGAGGGCCCCCGGAGGCCGAAAATAAGAAAAAACCTCCCGTCCTGAATTTTTGTCACTGCTCGAGGGGGTCTGGGTCTGGGCGTCCAAAGTGCGTGCCCGGAGAGCGGCCTGCTCCGCGGCAACTCCCCTGACCTTCCAGAGAGCTATTTTTTAGCACTGGAGGCCTAAAAACCTAAAAACTAAACGAAACAGCCTAAAACCAAGACGTAGAATAGCTCTGGGATAGGTTTCTAGGTCGGGTGCTATTTTTAAGCCCTCCTGGAAGGTCAAGGTCTCCTCTTGGCTTCGGCCCGGCCCGCCACCGTGCCCTGGACCGCTCGCTCGGGGCCTCGCGGCCCCCCTGCGCCCTCCGAGGGGCCTCTCGGGGCTCGCCCATGGGCCGCCTCGGGGCCCTTCCCTTTGAGAGTCTCCGTGCAGACCCCCCTCGGGTATAACACACTCTTCGGCGGTGAACAAACCTCCCTTTTAGTAAACCTCCCCTTAGTGAAAACGGCCTGGGACCGAAACCGACGGACCTGAACCCGCAAAAATGACGGCCGCGACGCCCTCTCGCGGACCGAGAACAGCCAATTCCTGAATCGACGTGTCAGGGTAGGAGGTCCGTCCACCCCCGATTTTTTCGCCGCGATCGAGCTGTGCGGCCTCACTGAGCCACCGCGCGGTGTGGCCCCCGAGGCGCGCAGCGTCGAGGCTATACAGGCGCCTCTGGGGGGGCAGCCTCCTCCTCCTCCTCCTCCTCCTCCTCCTCCTCCTCCTCCTCCCTCCTCCCGTCCTCCTCCTCCTCCTCCTCCTCCTCCCTTCCACCTCTTCCTCCACTCCTCCTCCTACCTAACTCTCCTACTCCTCTCTCCTCCTCCTCCTCCTCCTCCCCGCCTCGTCCGCTCCTCCTCCTCCTCCTCCTCCTCCCTCCTCCTCTCCTCTCCTCCACCTCTCCTCCTCCCTCATCCTCCCTCCTCCCTCCTCCTCCACCTCCACCTCCTCCCCCTCCTCCTCCTCCTCCTCCTCCTCCTCTTCCTCCTGCCTCCTCCTCCTCCTTCCTCCTCCTCCTCCACCTCCTCTCCTCGACCTGTCAGGGCAGGAGCTCTGTCACACCTCTTACTGCCACAGCTCGCTAACGCTGAAATTATTGTTCGGCCTCGCCGGGGGGGCCCTTCGGCGCCCTAAGCGGCTCTAGGGCCTCCGGCCCGCCCTGGCGCCCGCGGGACACACATCTATGTATGTTATATCTATGTGTATATATATGTGTATATATGTATATTTCTCTGCTGTGTATAAATAATATAATTATATAAATATATAAAAAATATATAAATAAATGGAATGCATATATATATATAATATGAGTAACAAATATAATATGTATATATGGATATATGAGGTGTTTACATATAATCTACTTGCAATACTTACATACATACATACATATCATTCATACAGACATACAACATACATACTACATACATACATACATACATACATACAACATACATACAAACAATACTATATGATCATATATATATATATATATAAATATATATATCATATATATGTAAGTGTGTGTGTCTCGAGGTGCGCCCCGCTCGGGCGGCGCTCGCCGGCGCCGAGGCCGCCGCGGCCCCACGGGGCAAGCGCCCGCCGGCCGCGGCGGGGCGAGCGAGCGCGGGCGCCTCCTCGGCAGAGGTCCGACGCACGGGAGAACTCCCCAGACGGAGGTGTTTCGCAGATGTCGGCCCCGAGGCCTCGGGCGCGTCAAACAACGACTCGGGCTGCAGAACCGGCCCTGGGGAATGGGTCGAGACTTCTGGGGGCCGCGCATCGGAAAAACACGACATCGGACCTCTGGGTCGGCAGCTGCGCGCTCCCCTGAGGTCCTGGCGATGCAAGCTTTTCACCACGGGCGATTACTCCCCCAGTCTTTCGGCCCCCGGGGCCCTCGCGGGTCGAGCCGGCTCGAGAAATGGCGCAGAGGTATGGAGTCCAGGGCTCCGGTCGTGATTTTGTTTCGCGATGTTGCAATGTTTCCCAACCATCCTGTGGTGTTGGGTCCTTGTTTTGAAGAGGCAGCGCCCCGCGTCTCCTCTCCTCTCCTTCCTCCTCTTCCTCCTCCTCCTCCTCCTCCTCCTCCTCCTCCTCCTCCTCCTCCTTGTCGTGAGTGTTCGCGATGTTGCAATTTTTTGCAACATCGGATCTCAGGGTCTGCGACACGGCGTGGGAGGCTTAGCTTAGAGGTTGGCACCAACGCCCAGAGCTCGGCGGCCACGGTGTTCGGAAGTTTCTTCGGCGCCCCGCAGCGGCTTGCTAGCCTTCTCACAGCGTGCTGGAACGCTCTGGAATGCTCTGAGAGCGTGCGGCGAGGGCCCCGAGGCGGCCCGGAGGGACCAACTGGGCCGACAGCGAACGGCCCAAGACACCGTGGACCACCTGCTGGCCCTGGGATGCCCCGAGATCCTGGAGCCTGCCGGGCCCATAGCCTCAGACACTGAACCACCACACAGCCAACCATCCAGATGGCCAACCAATCAAGGGCCACTTTCGGGTCACCAACTGCGTAACAGCCGCAGACCACCCCGAGACGGCCTCCGAAAGCCCAAGGCAAGGCGAAGCAAGGACGAAGATGAATCGGGTGAGGGCAACTCGAGAATATCTGAGATCCGGCGGCTCTAGAGATGTCTTGGGCGCCGCGGCCTTCTCAGAGCGTATCGGAAAGCTCTGAGAGCGTTCTGGAACGCTCTGGAACGGATTTATCCTCGTCCTGTCCCCGCACGTCGAGGCCTCTTCGCGGACTCTGCGTATTCCACACCAGCCGACCAGCAGGTGGCTGTTTTGGTGACCTTCTCGAGGGGCAGCCAGCTGCACTAACATAAACTGTCGGAGATCCGCGCGGAGTTTCTGGATCTGCGTTGGCAACCCCTCCCTGACGCGCGGTGCGCGCCAGGGGCGGCGCAAGGGGCGCCGCCAGGGGGTCCAGCGCCGATCCAAGAGATCCGCGCCGAACTCCGAAAGTTTCTGCTTGTGCAGTTGTTTGCCTCTCGAGAAAACCATTGGATCAGCCACCTGCCGGTGGGCTGGTGTGGAAGGTGGAGCGTCAGGGCTGGAGGCCTCTCGGAAGGCCCCCAGAAGCCCCTCGAGAGGCGGCATGCCGGGGCCGCCACGGCAGCAAGGGAGTCGCCACGGCGACGGGTGGCGCCTGGGGGTCCGGGTGAGAGACGGCTCTTCTGGTGGGCCCCCCAGCCCGCTTGCGCTCGCGCCCGCCCCATCCCACCCCCTCCCTCCTCCCAAACCTTCTCTTGAAAGCTGACTTCCTCGGCAGTAATGCTCCTTCTCCTCCTCTTCCTCCTCCTCCTGCTCCTCGTCCTCCTCCTCCTCCTTCTCCTCCTCTTCCTTTTCCTGCTCCTCCTCCTCCTCCTCTTCCTCCTCCTCCTCCTCCTCCTCCTCCTCCCCCTCCCTCCTCCTCCTTCTCCTCCTCCTCCTCCCTCGCCTCCTGATGGGTAGAAGTCACTACGTTGTGGATACAATTGCCAGGGCAGTCGCCGGGTTAGCCTGTCTGCCTGCAACCGTCCGCCAGCAACTACTTGGCTTAGGTAACCTGCTCGAGAGGAGGGTGCGTTTGGCATGACTTGCGTCGAGCAATTTGTGTGCGACTGGCTAATCGGAATAGAATCGTCCATGTTGGCCAGCCTCCGCCAAACAACATACCACGAGATGCTGGGTCGACCAATCTCAGAACTTGATTGGTCTGCGGGTCGGGAGCGGGCCCCTTCCGGTCAAGAGCTAAACGGGACGCGGGTAGCCCTAATTAAGGAGACAGGGCGCGGGCGGGCTGGGCCTCAGGCGGCCGGAGGGCTCAGAAAACAGGCGGTGCCAAAGATCTTGCACAGGACAAGGTACGCCATGGACTGGAGCAGGGGACCAATCTCAGAACAGGCAATACACTGATCAGCGCAGCAGCACAGGCTCTGGCATTGCAAATGCTGAAATGCTGTGCGCCTCAGGCCAGAGTGCTCAGTCTCGGCCGCACGTGCCAAAACAGCGGCACCCCACAAGCGCGGGAGACGCCACTGCCTCTCCGGTCCTCGCACATCGCTGCTCCTGCTCCTGCCTCCCTGCCAACTGCCTCCCTGCCTCGATGCTCCTTTTCCGACGACGACGACGACGACGACGACGACGACGACGACGACGACGACGACGGACGACGACGACGACGACGACGACGACGACGACGACGACGACGACGACGACCAACGAATGACGACCAGCGACGCCGACTGCGGCGGCCGCCGCCGACGGTCGCTGCGACGACGGCGGCGGCGGCAGCGACGCCGACGACGCAGACAACGGCGCCGGCGCCGCGGTCCGTCGGCGGCCCCATGGGCGTGACGCCGTACTGGATGTACCACGGCGGAAGCGCTCCCGCCAGGGATCGCTCCGCCCCGGCCGCCTTGCGGGGGGGGGGTCCCACGTGACCAGCTGGTCGACGATCGAGGAGGCCAGGGTCGAGGATCGAGGAGCATGTGAAGATCGAGGATCGAGACGGGTGGGAAATCGAGGGGAAGCGGGCGGATCTAAGATGGGCGCTGAGGCGGGAGAAGGGAACAAGGAGAAGGAGGAAGAACAAAGATCGACGATTGAGGAGGGGGAGACCGGGTGGCAACCTCGCCTCGCGCGTGGCTTGCGCGGTTGCACGGGCAGTTTGGGGGATCGCTTTTGCCAGCCAAGGTGAATTTGGACTTGCGTTTCCCACAGCTGTCGCGCCACGTCGAGATTCGGCACGCTAGCCAGGCCGAGTCTTACAACTTCCGACCACGGGCACCCTGCATTCCTCAAGAAATGCGACAGGAGGAGAGCTCGCACGCTCGAGTCCACACAATCGCGCTGGAATGAGACAGTGACGACGGCCCGCGCGATGGCGATAGCTGGTTAATGAAGTGGATGACGATGTCGACGCCGACGGCAATTGCCTCCGAGACGCTTTATCAAAGAAAACGAAACGCGAAACGTAACATCCCAAGGAGTGGCCAATAGGGACCCCCGTGGCATCACTACCTTCCACGTCCGCCCAAGATGAGTTGCGAACCAGATGCTTGCGAGCGCCACAACCACCATGCATTTGAGCACCGAAGCATGCCCATCAGCACCACAGCGCGCCTGTGAACAATGCCATATCTGAGGGGGAGCTGGCACCACCCACGCGTAATTCCGTTACCCTTACGGGAGGGGGGGCGATGAGGTTAAGTCGGGCGTGTCCCTCTACAGGAGGAAAACTCAAAAATTGTCTTATAGCAGGAGTGCAGTATCCCCAAACAGGGCTTTTAGACCCACTGCGGTTTCCAAGGTCGATTGCGTGTCCATCCAGTGCGGGCTGGCATGGCATGTTAAAACATGCCTCCTCCTCCTCCTCCTCCTCCTCCCCTCCTCCTCCTCCTCCTCCTCCTCCTCCTCCTCCTCCTCCTCCTCCTCCTCCTCCTCGTCCACCTCCGCTTCATCCCGAAAGGCGTCTCGGAGCCCAGAGTTGCGAGGATGTCTCCAGCGTAACTGGCTGGACCACCTCGCGCGCGGCATTTCGGACCCCAGAGTTGAGACGATGTCTCTGACGAAACGTGCCGCGAGGAAGTTTCAGGCGAAACGGGCTGGACAACCTCGAGCGCGGCGTCTCAGTGCTCCGAGTTGCGGGGGCCTCCTGGCGCCTCTTGGGGCCTCCTGGGGACCTCCTGGGGCTTCCTCCTGGGCCTCCTGTGGCATTCTGAAGTCCACCTGGGGTTTCCTGAAGTTTCTTGGGGCCCCCAGGGGGGATATCAAACCTATGGCCGCTTGGGCCCCTCAAAATACAGACGGGGGGCACAAGAGCAGGACAAATCAACGAATCGACACCGGATGTAAATTAACTTGACACGTTCTGGGGCCTCCTGGGGCCTCCTGGGAGCCTCCTGAGAATCTCCTGCGGACCCCTGGGGCTTGTCCTGGGCGTCCTGCGGCCTCCTGAAGCTCTCTGGGGCCTCCCCCTCCTCCTGCCTGCTCCCTCATGCACATCATCCGCCTCCTCCTTCTCCCTTCCATCTCCTCCTCCTCCTCCCCCTCCTCCTCCTCCTCCTCCTCCTCCTCCTCATCCTCCTCCTCCACATCCTCTTCATCCCGAACGGCATCTCGGAGCGTAGAGTTGCGAGGATGTCTCCAGCGTAACGGGCTGGACCACCTCGCGCGCGGCATCTCGGACCCCAAAGTTGCGACGATGTCTCGGGCGAAACGCGGCGCGAGGAAGTCTCAGGTGAAACGGGCTGGACCACCTCGAGCGCGGCGTCTCAGAGCTCCGAGTTGCGGGGGCCTCCTTTTTTTTTTTTTCTCTTTTTTCTCCTGTTTTTTTTTTCTTTTTTTTTTTTTTTTTCTTTCTTTTTTTTTTTTGTTTCTTTTTTTTTTCTTGCCTGTTTTTTCTTCCTTTGTTGGGCGCGTTCAGACTTTTCCTGGTGCCTCTTGGGGCCTCCTGGGGACCACCTGGAGCTTCCTCCTGGGCCTCCTGTGGCCTCGTGAACTCCACCTGGGGTTTCCTGAAGCCTCTTGGGGCTCCCAGGGGGGATATCTAACCTGTGGCCGCTTGGGCCCCTCAAAATTGATGGGTGGGGGGGGGCAGAAGAGCAGGAAAAGTTAACGAATCGACACCAGATGTGAATTAACTTGACACGGTCTGATAGGCGGCCTCCTGGGGCCTCCTGGGAGCTCTCCTGGAGACCCCTGGGGCCTGTCCTGGGCGTCCTGCGGCCTCCTGGTGCCTCCTGGGGCCTCCTGGGGACCTCCTGGAGCTTCCTCCTGGGCCTCCTGTGGCCTCCTGAACTCCACCTGAGGTTTCCTGAAGCATCGTGGGGCTCCCAGGAGGGATATCTAACCTGTGGCCGCTTGGGCCCCTCAAAATTGATGGGGTGGGGGGGGCAGAAGAGCAGGAAAAATCAACGAATCGACACCGGATGTGTATTAACTTGACACGTTAATGATAGAGGGCTTCCTGGGGCCTCCCGGGAGCCTCCTGGGAATCTCCTGGGGGCCCCTGGGGCCTGTCCTGGGCGTCCTGCGGCCTCCTGGACCTCTCTGGGGCCTCCTGAGGCTCGCAGGGTCCCATGGAGGATATGTAACATGTGGTCTTCTGGGCGCCCAGGCTGGACCACCTCTCGCGCAGCATCTGAGAGCTCAGAGTTGCGAGAATGTCTTGTGCGAAACAAGCCGGACGACTTTGCGCACGGCATCTCAGAGCTCAGAGTTGCAAGGATGTCTCAGGCGAGACGGGCCGGACCACCTCGCGCAGGGCATCTCAGAGCTCAGAAGTTCGAGGATGTCTCAGGCGAAACGAGCCGGACCACCTCTCGCGCGGCATGTCCGAAGTCAGAGTTTCGAGGATGTCTCAGGCGAAACGGGCCGGACCACCTCGCGCAAGGCATCGCAGAGCTCAGAATTTCGAGGATGTCTCAGGCGAAACGGCCCAGACCACCTCTCGCACGGCACCTCGGGGCTCAGAGTTTCGAGGATGTCTCAAGCGAAACGGCCCGGACCACCTCTCGCGCGGCGTCCCGGAGCGCAACTTTTCGAGGATGTCTCAGGCGAAACGGCCAATCCCGGCAAACTCAGAAACGAGAGTTGTGAGGATGTCCCAAGCGAAACGGCCCAAACCATACAATTTGTGTGAGGATGTCTCTGCTCCGCGTTCCCTTGGCCGGAGTTAGTTTTTATCACAACAGCACCCCGTTCAGCAAGCTGTTTGGGGAAAAATCGTGACGTCGGATCTTTGGGAAGGGTGGAAGGCAGTGCGCGCATGACGGATGCTGAGGCGGCAGAAACGACGACGGCGGGGACGGGGAGGCGGAGGCAGAGGCGCAGCAGCGGGAGGCGGGAGGCGGGAGGAGGGAGGAGGGGAAGGGAACCAGGCGGGAAGTGGGAAGAGGGAGGCGGGAGAAGGGATGAGAGAGGTTGTGATTGTAGCTCCCGTGCTACGAAACGTCTCAGGCAGAATGGGCCAGACCATCTCGCGCGCAACATCTTCGAGCCTCGCATTGCGAGGATGGCTCAATCGAAACGGCCCGGACCACCTCGCGAGCGACATCTTGGAGCTCAGTATTGGAAGGATGTCTCAAACGAAACGGGCTGGACAATCTTTCGCACACGTTTTGACAAGTCCACATCGCACTCGCTTCCCGTCAGGCCCTCTCCTGCAACTCCCTTCCTTCTCCCTCCTCCTCCTCCTCCCCCTCCTCCTGCTTGCTCCCTCATGCACATCATCCGCCTCCTCCTTCTCCCTTCCATCTCCTTCTCCTTCTCCTCCTCCTCCTCCTCCTTCTCCTCCTCCTCGACATCCTCTTCATCCCGAACGGCATCTCGGAGCCTAGAGTTGCGAGGATGTCTCCAGCGTAACGGGCTGGACCACCTCGCGCGCGGCATCTCGGACCCCAGAGTTGCGACGATTTCTCGGGCAAACGTGCTGCGAGGAAGTCTCAGGCGAAACGGGCCGGACCACCTCGAGCGCGGCGTCTCACAGCTCCGAGTTGCGGGGGCCTCCTCGTGTCTCCTGGGGCCTCCTGGGGACCTCCTGGGGCTTCCTCCTGGGCCTCCTGTGGCCTCCTGAATTCCACCTAGGGTTTCCTGAAGCCCCTTGGGGCTCCCAGGGGGGATATCTAACCTGTGGCCGCTTGGGCCCCTCAAAATGGATGGGGGAGCACAAGAGCAGGAATAATCAACGAATCGACACCGGATGTGTATTAACTTGACACGTTCTGATAGGCGGCCTCCTGGGGCTTCCTGGGAGCCTCCTAGGAATCTCCTGGGGACCCCTGGGGCCTGTCTGTCCTGGGCGTCTTGCGGCCTCCTGGAGCTCTCTGGGGCCTCCCCCTCCTCCTGCCTGCTCCCTCATGCACATCATCCGCCTCCTCCTTCTCCCTTCCATCTCCTCCTCCTCCTCCTCCTTCTCCTCCTCCTCGACCTCCTCTTCATCCCGCATGCCATATCGGAGCCTAGAGTTGCGAGGATGTCTCCAGCGCAACGGGCTGGACCACCTCGCGCGCGGCATCTCGGACCCCAGAGTTGCGACGATGTCTCGGGCAAACGTGCTGCGAGGAAGTCTCAGGCGAAACGGGCCGGACCACCTCGAGCGCGGCGTCTCAGAGCTCCGAGTTGCTGGGGCCTCCTGGTGCCTCCTGGGACCTCCTGGGGACCTCCTGGGGCTTCCTCCTGGGTCTCCTGTGGCCTCCTGGACCCCACCTGGGGCTTCCTAAAGCCTCTTGGGGCGCCCAGGGGGGATATCAAACCTGTGGCCGTTTGGGCCTCTCCAAATGGGGGGGGGGGGGGCACAATAGCACGACAAATTAGCTTGGCGAAGGGCGCAACCATATGCAGCTGTGAATGCCGCAATTGTGCTGGGTGGTGGCGGACGCATGCGGGCGGTGCCACTGGGACCTTCGGTGGAGCTCCCTATGGGGCCACGAAACGCTGTACTGGGTGGGTGAGACGCGGTCAGCAAGGGCTGTGCTGCGGGGTGGCGGACGCATGCGAGCGGTGCCACTGGGACCTTCGGTGGAGCTCCCTATGGGGCCACGAAGCGCTGTACTGGGTGGGTGAGACGCAGGCAGGGAGCAAAGGCTGTGCAGGGTGGTGGCGGACGCATGCGGGCGGTGCCGCTGGGACCTTTGGTGGAGCTCACATAGGGCTACGAAACGCTGTTCTCGGTGGGTGAAGCGCAGGAAACAAGGGCTGTGCTGGGTGGTGGCGGACGCAAGCGGGCAGTGCCACTGGGACCTTTGGTGGGGCCCCCTTATGGGGCCACGAAGCGTGCGAGGGGTGTGCCAGAATGGGGTGTGGAACCGCATGCCAGCGCAGCCACTGGGGCCTTCGGTGGAGCTCCCTATGGCGCCACGAAACGTGTGAGGGGTGTGCCGAAATGGGGGGTGGAACCGCATGCGAGCGCAGCCACTGCGGCGTTCGGTGGAGCTCCCTATGGGGCCACGAGACGTGTGAAGGGCGTGCCGAAAAAGGGTGTGGAACCGCATGCGAGCGCAGCCACTGGGGCCTTCGGTGGAGCTCTCTATGGGGCCACGAACCGTGTGAGGGGTGTGCCGACATGGGGGGGGAAACCACATGCGAGCGCAGCCACTGAAGCGTTCGGTGGAGCTCCCCATGGAGCCACCCACGAAGCGTGTGAGGGGTGTGCCGAAATGGGGGGTGGAACCGCATGCGGGCGCTGCCACTGGGGCCTTCGGTGGAGCTCCCTATGGGGCTACGAGCGTGTGAGGGCGGTGGCCGAAATGGGGGGTGGAAACCAACATGCGAGCAGGTAAGCCATTGGGGCCTTCCGTGGAAGCTCCGTATGGGGCCACGAAAAGTTGCTGGGGGAGGGGCAGTGTGCCAGATGCGGATTTCTCTTTTTTTTTTTTTTTTTTTTGTTTTTTTTTCTTTTTTCGGGTGGTGGAACCGCATGCGGGCGCAGCCACTGGGGCCTTCGGTGGAGCTCCCTATGGCCACGAAACGTGTGAGGGGTGTGCCAGAATGGGGGGTGGAAGCGCATGCGGGCGCAGCCACTGGGGCCTTCGGTGGAGCTCCCTATGGGGCCACGAAACGTGTGAGGGGTGTGCCAGAATGGGGGGTGGAACCGCATGCGGGCGCAGCCACTGGGGCCTTCGGTGGAGCTCCCTATGGGGCCACGAAACGTGTGAGGGGTGTGCCAGACTGGGGGGTGGAACCGCATGCGGGCGCAGCCACTGGGGCCTTCGGTAGAGCTCCCTATGGGGCCACGAAACGTGTGAGGGGTGTGCCAGAATGGGGGGTGGAACCGCATGCGGGCGCAGCCACTGGGGCCTTCGGTGGAGCTCACTATTGGGCCACGAAACGTGTGAGGGGTGTGCCAGAATGGGGGGTGGAACCGCATGCGGGCGCAGCCACTGGGGCCTTCGGTGGAGCTCCCTATGGGGCCACGAAGCGTGTGAGGGGGGTGCCACAATGGGGGGTGGAACCGCATGCGGGCGCAGCCACTGGGGCCTTCGGTGGAGCTCCCTATGGGGCCACGAAGCGTGTGAGGGGTGTGAAGAAATCTAAGAACCCAGGGGGTGGAACCGCATGCGCGCGCAGCCACTGGGGCCTTCGGTGGAGCTCCCATGGGGCCACGAAACGTGTGAGGGGTGTGCCAGAATGGGGGGTGGAACCGCATGCGGGCGCAGCCACTGGGGCCTTCGGTGGAGCTCCCTATGGGGCCACGAAACGTGTGAGGGATGTGCCAGAATGGGGGGTGGAACCGCATGCGGGCGCAGCCACTGGGACCTTCGGTGGAGCTCCCTATGGGGCCACGAAGCGTGTGAGGGGTGTGCCAGAATGGGGGGTGGAACCGCATGCGGGCGCAGCCATTGGGGCCTTCGGTGGAGCTCCCTATGGGGCCACGAAACGTGTGAGGGGTGTGCCAAAATGGGGGGTGGAACCGCATGCGGGCGCAGCCACTGGGGCCTTCGGTGGAGCTCCCTATGGGGCCACGAAACGTGTGAGGGGTGTGCCAGAATGGGCGTGGGAGGGGGGGGAGGGGGGAGGAAGGGGAGGAGGAGGAAGGAGGAGGGAACGCGGGGCGACGTCTCTTCAAAACGAGGACCCAACACCACAGGACGGTTGGGTATAATCAACGAATCGGCACCGGATGTGTCTTAATTGACACGTTCTGATAGGCGGCCTCCTGGGGCCTCCTGGGGGCCTCCTGGGAATCTCCTGGAGACCCCTGGGGCAACCTCCTGGAGCTTCCTCCTGGGCTTCCTGTGGCCTCCTGAACTCCACCTGAGGTTTCCTGAAGCCTCCTGGGGCTCCCAGGATGGATATCTAACCTGTGGCCGCTTGGGCCCCTCAAAATGGAGGGGCTGGGCACAGGAGCAGGACAAATCAACGAATCGACACCGGATGTGAATTAACTTGACACGTTCTGATAGAGGGCCTCCTGGGGCCTCCTGGGAGCCTCCTGGGAATCTCCTGGGGGCCCCATGGGGCCTGTCCTGGGCGCCCTGCGGCCTCCTGGACCTCTCTGGGGCCTCCTGAGGCTCGCGGGGTCCCATGGAGGGCATGTAACATGTGGTCTTCTGGGCGCCCAGGCTGGACCACCTCTCGCGCAGCATCTGAGACCTCAGAGTTGCGAGATTGTCTTGCGCGAAACAGGCCGGACCACCTTGCGCGCGGCATCTCAGAGCTCAGAGTTGCAAGGGTGTCTCAGGCGAGACGGGCCGGACTACCTCGCGCAGGGCATCTCAGAGTTCAGAAGTTCGAGGATGTCTCAGGCGAAACGGGCCGGATCACCTCTCGCGCGGCATCTGCGAAGTCAGAGTTTCGAGGATGTCTCAAGCGAAACGGGCCGGACCACCTCGCGCAAGGCATCGCAGAGCTCAGAGTTTCGAGGATGTCTCAGGCGAAACGGCCCGGACCACTTCTCGCACGGCACCTCGGGGCTCAGAGTTTCGAGGACGTCTCAAGCGAAACGGCCCGGACCACCTCTCGCGCGGCGTCCCGGAGCGCAACTTTCGAGGATGTCTCAGGCGAAACAGCCAATCCCGGCAAACTCAGAAACGAGAGTTGTGAGGATGTCTCAAGCGAAACGGCCAAAACCATAACATTTGTGAGGATGTCTCTGCTCCGCGTTCCCTCGGCCGGAGTTAGTTTCTATCACAACAGCACCCCGTTCAGCACGTTGTTTGGGGAAAAAAACAAGTCGCCTGGACGCGGGCTTGCTCGGCTGCAGGAGCCCCGCGTCCTTGGCGAACCCGTCGTCCGCGATGCCGTGCATCCGCTCGGACGTGACGTCCCGCAAGGCGCTGCGGCCCCACTTGTCGCAGACCGAAGCGGCGCTGCTGAACAGGTGGCTGGCGAATTTCTTCACCGTCTTGTGCTTCCGCTCCAGGGGCGAGCACGTGGGCAGCGGCCCGAACTTCGCGATCAGCGCGGGCATGCGCATGAGGTCCGCGCCCGCGCCCGCGCGCCGTGCGAGCGCGCGGGCGGGGAGCGGCTGCAGCCGCGACGCCATCATCATCATCATCATCATCATCAGCATCATCATCGTAATCGTCGTCGTCATCATCAATCGCAATCGTCATTGTCGCCGTCGTCATCATCATCGCCGTCGTCATCATCCCCATCATCATCATACTCATCATCATCCTCATCGTCATCGTCATCATCATCCTCATCATCATCCTCGCCCTCCTCGTCGCCGAGCTGCAGCTCGGCGACGCGGGGCGGGGCGGGCGGGAGAGCGGGCGAAGCGATTGCATAATGGAACTTCGGCGTCATCGGGCCCTCGCCGCACAAGCGCTCGAACTCGCCCAGGTAGGCCCCCGCTGCGCGCTGCAGCGCCGCCGCGTCGACTGGCGCGCGGTGGGCCTCGACGACGGCCTCAATGACGTCGACCAGCTGGCCGAAACACCGCGCGTGCGCCGCCAAGTCGGGCGCCCCGCGCGCCGACGACGCTGCGCGGAAGAAGTGTTTGAGCCAGGGGGCCAGCGCGAGGCTCTCGGACGCCGTCGCCTTGAAGCTTACGTTCTCCCAATGGCTCTCGGCTCGCTTCGGCGCAAATGCGCCAACCGTCCTGCCATCGCAGGGCTTCAGCCGTTTGCGCCCGATGGCGGGCCACTGGAAGGTCTGCGCGGCCTCGCCCAGGACCTTGTACGCGATGCCGTGGCCTTTCGCCACGCGCATCAGCTGGCCCACGTGGAAGCCGAAGACGCCGCTGGCGAAAATGACGCGCATCACGTCCCACATGCACGTCTCCGCGGCGAGGGCCCAACCGAGGTCGGTCTCCAAGTCCGCCAGCTTGCCCTTGCTTCTGGGCACCAAGGACAACGCCCGCAGCTGCCTGAAGATGGCCTGCAGGACGGAGACGGTGACGGGGGCGAACTTGGCGCTGCCAGCACACGTGCGAGGGACGCCAGTCCCTGTCGGGTCTTTAAGGTGGACCTCGCGGACGCTTTTTCACGTCGTACACATTAGGGCGCATGAGGCATGGCTTCAGCCCACCAGACCCTTTGCACCCATATATTGCATGGGTGCTGCCCTCGTCGGCCAGTGTATCCCCTGGCCGCAGAAACAGGTGCATCAGCCGCCCAGGGCGGCCGACGGTGACGCCCGCGCGCTCCACGTCGTGCTCCCCGCCGAACAGGCCGACGATGGCGCTGGCCAGCCCCGGCGCACCGCCCGCTGCTTTCATGGCCAGCAAGCTCCGCGCGATGGCAACCTCCATCTACGCGTC